>JARFJB010001965.1:205000-360000 GCA_036346205.1 Vesta saturnalis | reverse complement strand
ATCTTGTGCTGTTATATAGCACATCAAGTTTAGGGTTGATTTTTCTTTAATTTATTGAATTAAGAATATATTGATGTTTTTCACATTTATTACCTTAATAAACTCTTCCTTTTGTAGATAAAATCTGATTACAAATAAAGGACGTAGAGTTACTTTGACAGTTTGTACTAAGAAAAATTTAAGTTCAGTCTGAGTACCGTTTTTTAGAGCATTTGGTTGCAAGTTAATCTTACCATTACTAAATTTCTAATAAAGATGAGATCATTAGTGTTACATTGTATACATGTATAACTTATGGTTTTATCTATGCACAGTTTAATAAAAAGAAGTAATTCATGAATGATCAGTAGACGTAGGTACATAATTCATAGATTTGCACTTTTTTATTTAAAATTGATTATTAAATAAAGCTTTAGCTGTTTCTTGGTAAGAAACTACGTACAATATTTATAAATAATTGTGGTCTAAGCCACATACAAAAACGAAACTTCACCACACAATTGTTTAATTCGCCCATACTTAACTCTATTCAACAGAACGCACTTTCAAAACGATACTTTTGTTAAATGAACATGAATTTTCGTCAATACTGTAAACACTAACAAAGGCTGACACATCAGCTGTTGATTGGAGTTTGTGACGTCAGCTGATGACGTACTTGGAAAAGCCTAATTGCAATCAGCGGAAATAATTATACAAGTTTGCTAATTTAATGGATGTTTTGTACTTTTGTACAGATCTAAGCAGTACTTTACCTCCCGAGAACTCCTTCTGCTGCTAAGAGGCCCGGTTTATACGTCCTAGGGTTAAGCGTGTAAGAATCTTTTATAATGAAGTACTTAATTTATAATACCAAGAGCAATCAAAACCAACCTAAAGTAACAGAAAAACGAAAATCGATTTCTTACAACGCGTAAAGAAAACAAATGAATCATTGAGCTTGCGTTGCGTTTTCTTATAACGGCAGCTTTGTTAATGGTTAATATTTTATTTTTACATTTTATCACGAGCCAGTTATGATTACTGATGAGTATGCGTCTATTTATACCTGCCTAAGTAACTAGGGGTATGTAACAATAGAAAACCTCCAGAAAAGAACGCTACTACAGTTTTGTTATGAACGAATAAGGTTTTTACGATTTTTCTATAAAATTTTAATTGCAATGATGTACGTATTTATTATATCAAAATCAAACAATTAGACGTGAAATCCATACTTAAATTTGGGTACTAATTATCGAAATAATTTAATGTAACTTAAAACCAAAGTCCCAAATAAATACTGCTTTAACGAATATACTGTTTTTAATAAATGAGTTTCCAATCCTATTATAAGATGTGACATTGGCCATTAGGCAAATCGTGTATCTACAATTAGACGGGTGGCCAGCACATTTTTCCCTTAACGTACCACGCTACATTAACGAATATTTTTACGAACTCTGGGTAGGAAGGGGAAGCCTATTTCTTCGACCAGCCAAGATGTCGTCGGACGAAAACAGCGAGTACAAAGAGGAGGTTAAGTACCGAGACCGATCCGTAGAAATGTTCTACCTAGATGACAAGATGATAGAAGGACGTCTCATGAAACTCCAGGACCAAGAGACAGAAATCGACGAGCTGAAGGCAACTATAGAAACCCTTAAGGCTCAACACGAAGAAGTCGTAGCAAGTCTTGACGTGATTACAAAATAAACCGCAAAATCGACAAACAAAGCCATTACCAAGACCACCGAAGCTGGCACAGAAGATCAACGCGACAACGAAGAGCCCCCGCGTCCTAAGAAGAAGAGTCACAGCGGGAAGAAGAGAGGAAACGGTGGAATATCAACGAAAAGGACAGAAACAACCGAAAAACTCTACGAGAAGATAGAAGTCTGTACAGCAGTTTCCCAACAAGAGAAAGAAGAAGACGCCCTCTCCGAAGAGGAAGAATTCAAGACCGTCACGAAGAAAGGCAGTGTCAAGCGGCAACGGGTGGACGCCGAAGTACAAGACCAAGAAATTCCCGCCCGAAAAGAAAGGATCCCGCCACTAATCTTCCACCGACAGGAGGATTACTCCAGGACTATGAAGAAGCTAGCCTCGGTTGGGATTACTCCAAAGGCTACGGGGACATCCAACGACGGGATCAGAGTGATTTTAAGCACACCTGAAGAATACAGAACGGAAACAACTGCACTGGACACCATCGGAGTGCAGTTCAACGTCTACCTTTCAGAAGAGGCAAAACCGCTAAAGGTAGTCATCAGGGGCATTCCGCAAGACGACGAGATGCTAGAAACGTTACAGAACGATCTAAAATCCATGGGGTTTGACGTCCAGAAGGTTATCCGGATGTTCGCCGGACGCGAACACCGGAAAACCGCCATGGCACTGGCCCACCTCGAGAGAAGCGAAAGGGCCATGGAGATTTTCAGAATCAAGACCATCGGATACTTGAGGCTGCGAGTGGAGTCGTCCCACAAGAAGAACGGGTTAGGTCAGTGCTACAACTGCCAACGATACGGGCATACAACCAGCGGATGCCATGAACAGCCCCGATGTGAGAAGTGTGCTGGGACGCATCACACCAGAGAATACAAGAAGACCCTAGAGACGGGAGAGCCAAAGTGCTGCAACTGCACCGGGTTGCACACAGCAAATTACTGAGGATGTCCCGCCCATCCAAGAAATATCAAGAGAGGGAACGCCCCCAGACCAGCAGAAGTAAGAAAACCGGCAAGGGTGACCGAAGCAGGGATAAGCTACGCTCAGATGGCAGCGGGCAACAAGAAGCACAAGCAGGCACCTGAAGAATCAAAAGATGACGATTTCGCGCTCATCATGAAGATCGTGACGGCACTCAAGGCAATGAAACAGATTAAAGGATAAGATGAGAAGACACAAACCGTCGCATCATTTAAACGGCCGACCCAACTACAGACAGGGAAGAATGACGCCGAGGTCACCGGAAGCATAAAAGTTCATCTTGGGAAACAACAATAGAGGTATAGGTATATTTAACGTATTTATTTCAGGTACAGCAAATCTACAGATACCATCATGAAAAGCCAATAAGACGGAGGTATAGAGGGCTAGAGCCCGGTAGCTTTAACAATAAAGAAATTACCAATGGTACGTACCTGATTTGGATCACCTTGTATTCTCGTAAATCCCTGTATAGTATATCATCACATGATATACTATTTCCTTTTTATTTTTAATCAAACATTTTATTTCCTCCGATTCTAACATGATTTAGTTAGCATAATACTTCCATCAGTCATACAAAGCAGGGAGCCAATTACACATATAGTTATTTAATTCTGCAGATTGAATACATAACTTCACGCATTAAGATAATAAAAATAAAACTATTTCCATTACAATTTAAATTGGTTATTTTACTCACGTAGAAACTAATATCAGACTGGCAGACTGTATAGCGACTATTCTGTTCGAATATAAAATAAAATTAATTACAATTGATGTCGTCAATAATACTTATTTTAATTAAAATAATAATTAATTATTAAGCACTTATTTTGTATTAAATTAAAACTTATGCATAGATGCTAATAAGTCTGGAAATACATTATAAATCAAATTATGCTGATTTATTTATGTATCACAATTTCCCAAATTATGCGATACATCCTCATTTTTGAAGAAGACAAAATAAAAATTCTTCTGTTGTTTTACAACTGCTTTTAATCCTTTAAAACCAAATAAAAATAAAAGTGAAATCATAATGAACCACTTAAAGCACCTGATTTAGATTTAGACAGTCAAGATTTCCGAACGTGTAAAAACTTAACTTATCTCAGACGTACTGCATCTCTGAATTAAGCGATGTTTTTAAAGTGTGCAACTTACTATAGAAATTAGAGAAATTTGTATGTGAAGATAAGCGCATGTGCTTATAATCAACAAACTAATTATAATATCTACTTAAACTATAATTCTGGGTGTTCTGCAACATTAAATGGTATAAAAGTTGGCAAACATACAACATTTCTAGGAATAAATCCAAATGAACACGTTGTGTGGTCTTATGTCTTCACCAATCTCTACCAATCAGTATTAATACATAAATAATATACATATGTCACACAACTAAAAATCGTACGCTTAATGAGTTAAAAAAAATTAATGAACTTTGATCTAAAACGATTTTCATTACGTAATAGGATGTATTCTTAATTGCCAAACAAATTTATGAATTTAAACAAGTTACCCCATAGTTAATACGAAAATAATTTATTCTGAGAGTTCATTAGCTATACATATGTAATACACTTTTTTTCTATATTTGCGCTCTTAATTCAAGTTAATTTTCTACCAAAATGTATTAAGTGGCAACTGGTTTTAGTTAAAAAATCTTGCAGTTCTGTCAGGAGACTTAATTTTTTGTTTAATATTAAATTACGTATGGATTACGTATCGCTTTAATAAACATGTACGGTCTTCCAACATTGATGTTGATGTCCAGTAGTAAATTCCAATTTCCTTATCGAAACATTCCATTAAAGAAACCTCAATTTATCTTTTAGTCTTCTTGATTTTCCATACCTTATTTAAACGTAGATTAATTGTTAATAGGTTTCTGATCGAGATCTTTAATTGACTTTTTAAGAGCATGTGGTCAACCATTATAAATTATTTTTATCTTAAACTACGACTACATCAATTGGTCATGTTGCTTTAAAGAAACTTTTATTTACCATTATTTATTTTATTACTAACAGCATTTGAAAAGTACACATAAACGTGATAAATGTCCTTCGTATATGACGTGAAACATGTTAATGTGTCCTACCTACTTAATTTGTGTCTAATATACATAATACTTAAAAAGTTTAGATAATTACAACTCTGTGTAATTACACCTGCTTCTCAAACATATATCATTGTACAAAATTCTGGTGGTGCTTTTGGAACGGCATAACAATATTTATTAACAATAAGTAAAAAATAGTGACAACCCAGATAATCGAATATATTACTTAAACTCCTTCACATAGACTATAGAAATCATAACATTAAATAATATTCAACAATTCCTAGTCCAACGCAAATGTTTTATAAAACATTATTAATTATATGTACTATTAGACAACAATATCAATATCACCTCAACCGTCAGGCAAAACATGTTGAACGCGGGGGCAAGTTGCTAAAAATGGCTAAACAATATAATGAAAAAATTTACTTAAAGTTCACTGACTGACAACATAATTTACATACGTAATTTATCACTGAAAGAAAAATTTACTTTCCTTTTCTAATTATATAGTTTAATTACCAAGAGTCATTGCGTGCTGATGTTCAATTTAATGAATTAATGTACAGAACTTATGTCGCGAGCTTTTGTACCTTTTACTTGCACTTGTATTGCACTATTCTGAATCACTAAAAGTTTTGATTGCACTTCATAACAAATGACCGACAATACACTACGAACATTACCAACTGAACCATTCTTCTTCAAATTTATTGAACCTTTTCTGTATCGTTAGACTGCATTCGTTCTGTGCTTCTATACACCACATTTTTGTTTTTTTTTGTACTGTTCAGGTTGCTAATTTTTTTAGAAATTGCGTTCCTGAACCCCACTTTAACGAAACAGATTTTTTACTTTACCGTTCGCTTGTACTATGATTGCAACATTATGCGCTACAAAATGTTTGGATTTCACTTGCTACCAAATTTCCGACAATCGATCCCGAACATTACTAAATCCCCCGCTCTCTTAATTTAATTAAACTGCACTCGTGCTGTACCCATATTTTATATCATTTGTACTTTTCAGGTTTCTAAATTTATTTAGGCCTAGCCCCCTTCCTCTCACTTTAACGAAAGCGATTCTTTTGTACTGTTCAGGTTTCTAAATTTATTGTTAACAAATCGCTTTTTAGCCCTAGTCCTCCATCTCCCACTATAACGAAAGCGATTTTTTCTTTGCCTTTACGTTAAGGTTAGTATGATAACGTTCGGAATCGATTATTGTAAATGTGATCTAAAATGCAATCCAAATTTTTAGTGGTACATAGTTCTGCAATCCCAATGGGGGATCTAAGGTTCAGGACAGGAATGCAATTTGTTCAGAAACCTGAACAGTGCAAAAAAAGAACGAGAAAGAGGAGATGGGTTGGAAAACGAAGTAAAAACGAAGGGGATTCACTCAAACAACCTAAAAAATCTTTAATAGAACCCGGGGGCAAATTGACGTGCATGTTACCTGACATTTCAACTAACATTTTTTAATTGCTATTAGTATAAGAAACTAGTGAAACTAGAAGAAAATATGCGAACTATATAATTTAAAGATCATGAATGGTTTTTACTCCCACAAATACACGACAACTTAGATACATAATAGATTATGTAATATTAAAACAAAATAGTACAATCAGAACCAAAGACGTACGAGTCAAAAGAGGAGCAGAATGTGGATCGGATCATAAGTTACTTGTAGCAAAATTAGGATTCCCATGGTACGAGAGAAGAATATTGAACGTGAAAATCACAGCGAAAACAAATAACATACCATAAGAAAAAAAACTTAAAGCTCTCCTACTGCAATATGACACAGTAAAGGATTTATATAAAAAGGATTAGACGAAAAACGAATAGTATAACAAAGCAGGAGTAGACATAAATTTTAAAAAGACCTTATATCTAGCAACAACCCAAGAATCGACCGAGAATATACAAATAGAGGAGGGTATAAAAATAAAACCAAAGGAAAAGTTTAAATACCTAGGATTCACAATAAAAAAAAATGCAACAGAGGAGGAAATTAAAAATAGACTGGCACAATCGAGATCTTGCATTCGACAGCTACATCCAATAATATGGAACTTACAAAAAACACGAAGACCAGAATATATAATGCAATTGTAATCTGTAAAGTGTAATGACATATGGAGCGAAAGTCTGGGTGATAAACCAGGCAAATGAAAGTTAAATTATAGTAACAGAAATGGAGTATTGGAGATGATGCTGTGGAGTAGAATAGGATAGAAAGAATAAGAAATAAGGAAATTAAAAGAAGAATGGGAGTTGAGACCGACGTATTCCAATGTATTGAAAACAGAAGACTATTATGGCACGGACACGTAAGAGGATCTAACGAAAACAGATGGATTAACAGGATAACGGATTGGAGCCTCGCGGGAAAGAGAAAAAAAGGATGGCCACGAAGGTCGTGGAGGGATGAAGTAGACGAAGCAATGGAAATGAGAGGATTAGAGGAGAATGATTGATACCAACGAGAGGAATGGAGAGACTGGATGAAGGAAGGAAGACGGAGAAAGCTGTAGAATATATATGTGTATATATATATATATATATATATATATATATATATATATATATATATATATATATATATATATATCATCAACTAGCCGGTATAATCCGCTGTCGGACATAGGCCTCCTCAAGATGGTTATATATAGCTAGTTCCAAAAGGGGCGTTCTTATTGCACTAGGTCAAATTTCGAGAACGAGCTGCGACGTATTTTAAGGGATTAGTGCGATAAGGCGTCTTATGAATCGAATTTCTTATACTGTTTGTTCTATTGGGACACTGTTTTTATATAGCTGTTGTACGAGTGAATAAATCTTTTTCAGCATCTATAAGAGAAATCAACACATTTTCAAATGGACAATGTAAGTACCAGGTTCAAACTAGTATGGAAAATGTCCTAATAGTTTATTTTGAAATAATGTGTTAAATGAAAGAGGGTTTGACTATTTGGGCATTATTCAATGCTACGTTCAATAGTTTAAGCAAAATATCGAGCTCTCAGTTTACTAGGTTAATTGCTTAATTAAAAAAATTTTGGACATACGAAGCTCAGAAATAAAAAAATTCAAGGGTTCGACCAAATTACTCAATTTCTTACTGAATAACTCAACAGAACTTTTCTTGCCATAAAAGTAACTTAAGACATTTCTTCCTTAAGTTTGTTACTTGATAAGAGAATAACTGACAAATGTCCCTTGATGTACATTTTAAAAATAAATCAAAAACGAATGTTCAACGATTATAATATAACCGACCGTAATGGGATAACCTTTATTAAAATATATGTAGGAACGAGGGTTGCTATTTATGTTTCTGGGCTTGGAAACAGTAAATGTTTCTATTGGAAACTTGACATTGTTGATCATAACCTTCTTTTGAACATTTTGTCGTTTGTGCGGGATTTGTTGTTTACAGCAGCTAGGAAAATTCATCTCGGCCAAAAAATGGAATTAACTCGTGAACATTTTCTTTCGATTATCAGGACAAGAGTGTATCGATGAACTTAAATCTTTATACGGCCATTAAGCATCATCCCACAGCACTGTAAAAAACTCGTATAATGAATTCAATCGTGGTCGAAGTTCGCTCCAGGACGAATTTCGTGAAAGTCGTCCAGGAAACATCGATGCTGTCGTGAACTGACAAAACCCTGACCTTCATGTGACACACCCTGAGATTGGGACATCTTTGGACATTAGTATGTAAGCATAAATAAGATATTACATGATTACTCGACCGTAAAAAAACTTTTTTTTTTGTTAGATCCCGTGTAATCTGACAAACGCTCAAAAGAAGGCTCGTGTCGATATTACCGGTTAACAGTGACAGCTCGTAAATTGAAAACTTGGGTCGGCCAGGCGAGATCCTGCCCACTAGTTTGATGATTTTTTGGTTCGAAATTGGCAAATGTAGATCAATATTGTGTTTGTAGTTTGTAGTATAAGCAATGAGAAATAAAGAAATCACCAATTATGACACACGGAGAGATCTAAACTCGTCGTCAATGAAAGCATTATACAAAACATAAGTATATTAACAAAATACGTGAATCAATGCTTACTTATACTATGTTCTGTGTATAGAAATATTCTAATCTTAAATGAATATTAAATACAATAAATTACTACTAAATACATTATAAATTAGAAGTTAAAACAAAAAGAAGTCAAATAATACAAATTTTACAACACTCTCAGCACAAGTCTCACTATATGATATCAAGTTTCTTCATTTTTATATATCAAATCAATTCTTCGGCATTTTTTTGAAGCAAAATCATCATTTTATTATAAAATTCATCATGCTTCATCAATTCTTTAACTAACCCTCGCTCAATTGATAATATAAACGCACTTGAGATATGGTATTTCTGTTATAAGATTTGATACGTTTTAATGTCGAAAAACTTCTTTCTACGGATGCTGATGTTGGTGGAAAACACAGTATTAAACAGAATAGTTTATATAATTCTGGAACATCACTAATAATTTCGTTTTTGTAAATGAATTCAGTCATTTCGTTAATTTTGAAAGTATTACCAAAGATTGATTTGTCCGAATATAACACCTGTAATTCTCTTTTCAGAAAAATGTAACTAAAAGCACAAAAAAATGTAACTAAAAACTGTAAATTCTTCTTCTTAGAGAGAAAACTATTTTTTTTAATTGTAGCAGATGATGCTAAGTTGCACGATGTATAAACACAACGGCACAAGCATAAGACAGAGATTGAAGTAGAGTTAAGCATTAGGAATTGGTAAGTGATAAATACGGCCCGGCCGACCCTGTGAATTGTTTCTACTCCGAATTGTTTACTGTTCAAATAGTTACATCTAAATCCGAGATTAAATTTTATCGATACTTCTTTATCAAAATAGTAATAAATGTATAAGAAAATGCAGAATTATTTATAATACTCACACTTCATAGTTATTAACTAAAGAGTATTATTCCGTTTGGTATAATAATAGTACACGTTCTTGACGACCACCTATAACAGTTATAACTAAATAATTTTTTCAAAAGTCAATTATTTTATTTTAAACTTAATTGCTAAATGTAATTCCTTATTCCACTTAAAATAAATAATTGAGAATCCTATGTTTTGATGTGTATAAATGAATTAATAGTGGTAACTCGCTTTTTATGTACTAAAAGAGGCAGTGCGTATCGCGTGTGTTAACCCATACAGATGTATGTGTAGTATTGGATAAGTACTATTCGGTTTTCAGTTTATAAGAATGATCAAAATAATATCGTTAGTTTAATGTTTTGGATATAATGCTAATATTGTCAATTTTTCACCAACAAAAAGTTTGCTTGAAAATGTAACATCATAATTATTTACTACCGTCGGGCCGATCCTGCCGTCCCTGCCAAGCCGTCACTGCCGGTTACGTTGTGACAGTGGCGTTAGAGCAACGCAGGTCGGACAATTCTGAATGGTACACGACCATTTGTTTGCCAGAAGTCTTCGGTGAAATTTGGAAAAAGTCAAAGAAGGGGTGAACCATTCTTCATCATGACAACGCGAGCTCTCACACATCGGAGGGGTCAAACAAAAGAATTTTTGACCCGCCAAAATATCAAATTGATGGATTATCCGTCCTACATCCCTGATTTGGTATCCAATGACTTATTCCCGCACATCAAAAACAAATTACGCGGTCAACGATTTGCTACACCTGAAGGAGCGGTTGATGCATTTAAAACACATGTTTTGGAGTTACTCCAATCCAAATAGAAAAAGTGCTTCAAAAGTGGGTTCAAACGCATGCAAAATTGTATTGATATTGATGGAGAATATTTTGAAGCACAATAAAATCAATTTCGATCATAAATATTTCTTTTTTCATTGTTAGGCCAGAAATATAAGTAGCAACCCTCATATCAGGGTTTCACATCCTGAAAGAAGGTGTGACGTATATTAGCTAAGATTTTCTGTCCGTTCATTTCCAATAATGTTTCAATAACTGAATGCCCGCAATCTATCAAAGGTGCGTTTGGCCCAGAATAAACATTATAGAGTTTGTAAAGATTGTACATGATCATATCAAAAATATGGAAATCCACTTTCTAGCACCACCGAATGGTTTTTCTGTGCGTACGTTAATACAATTGCATTTGATCTTGTAGATCTGCGCCGGACATATATTTCTTATATTGTGCAATGGGTGAAGGTTTAATTTTTAATTTTAATTTTACCTAGAAGTAACCTCTCCCAAGTTATTTTAGTGTTCAGTTATAAGGTAAAGTACTTTACGTTTGCCTTTACATTTACCCATACACACATTTCCCCCATATTGTTCAACACATTCACCTGTACGTACTTTGGCCTGACCAACAGTGTTCTTTCAAGTGATATGAGTTATAGTAATTGTCCGTACATAATTACATATGCTATACAGGACCATTTGCAGCATGCCCTTTTCCACCGAGATCATCACAAGCTCCGGTATAAATCTCCACTTTCGAAGGTGTTCCACTGCTTTCTGTAATTAGATAATATTTAATGCCGTATTTATGTTTTTTGTTTTTTATATACTGCCGAAACAGCAGACGCCCCCTCCATAACAGCGTTGAGTCGTCATTACTGAGGTGCTTGCCCAATGGATAAATTGATTTCATTTTATTATTAAGAAAATTGTGTCTCTATTCAACATTTCCGTATGTGGGCATATATACAATAAAAGTACTAGTGGATTTATATAAATACATAATAAAACTCTACGTATAATGCTATATATATATATATATATATATATATATATATATATATATATATAAAGCCGTCACTTTAATTATTACGAGGTTTCAACAAAAGTAAAAATGAATAGTTTTTGACAGTAAAGTTCCAATTAAGTTTGTAAGCATTAGTCATTAAATAATGCCGCGGATAGTCGCATATTTTGATTAAAAAACAGTTTTTTAAAATAAAATCATAGGTTTAATACAGGTAACATTGCATTGTAATTATTATTTACATATACGTAAATCGATATCGTGGCGACCTTTCGCCTTAATACTCTATTGAAATGTTAACGTACATTAAAATTTCCTGTATCTTAAGATTACGTTTAATCCACCCTTACCGATCACAGGGGATCGAAACGTATAAACATTGTGATTGTGATAAGGCATTTGTAGGTAAATTTTTGCAAAATTTAATATTTTATTTCATATCTGAGTCAGGCCTCAGATATGAAAGATATTCTGAAAAGTCTGAGGGAGGACATAAAACTAATTAAGGAAAGTCAGACAAGATTAGAAAACGACTTAGGGGAGTCTGTAATTAAATGCCAAGAAAAAGTGGGCGAAAACCGTTCAATTATTGAAAAGCAAAATGACAGTATACAACGTCAACAAGAACTTATCGACGCAATCTCTGGTGAAAATAGAAACCTGAAAGTAGAAATCGAATCACTCAAGGATGAGATTGACTTTGTAAAACAAGAACCACAGGTCAAAAACTTTAGTTCAAAAAAGTGAAACTGTTATGACAGCAGTTACAAAGTTGGTTTCAGCAATAGGCTTCAGGGACTGGAACTCTGAAAAGGTGGATGAATATTTTCAACTACCAAAAACTTCGGCGTTTGAATTTCCTACTGTTGTACTGAAGTTAAACAAAAAACGAGACAAAGAAGACTTTTTTGCAGTGCAAAAAAGTTAGAAGAGATCTTGACACGAGTCACACAGGATTGCAAAAGATTACACCGATCTATGCAAATGAATCGCTTACAGAAGTAAGAAGAAAACTTTTAGCGAAGGCAAGAATGTTTAAGAAAGTATTGGAAATATGTTTGGACCAAAAATTAAAAAAATTTATCCGAGCTACAGATAATAGCAAGGTACAACCAATTACCTCACAAAATCAACTCGACGAACTGGCAAAGCATCATTAACTAAAGTATCTCAAGAAAATGAAACAGTATTAATTTTAAAAAACTTAAATATTTATAACCAAAACATAAGGGGTGTAAGGTCCAAAACGTTCGCTTTCCGTAATTCAATTCTAAACTGTGACTTTGATGTGATTGCCCTAACTGAATCTTGGCTAATTGACAGTATAGCGGATAGTGAACTATTTGATGATCGATATGTGATTGTGAGATGTGACCGGAGTGGAGACTCCAGAGGTGGTGATGTGTTGATTGCTGCAAAATCAATCATCAGATATCTGTGGTTGAAAGAAAGTCGCACAAAGAATTTGAGATGTTATCATGTAAAATCATTTGTAGTTTTAAGACAGTTATAATTAATTTAGTGTATTATGTACCAAATTATAGTTCTAAGGATTTATGCGAGTATTTTGAAATATTAGAGGACTCAGTAACAGATAAAAATAATGTTATCCTGCTTTATATTGGGGATCAGAATATTCCAAATTTTTACGATTTAATTATGAATAATGGGGCCGGTGTGAATAAAAGATTTACTGAGGTTGAAAGTATTATGAACCTATTTAATCTAAAGTCTTACAATGAAGTTTTAAACAATTTAGGTAGAGTTTTAAGTAATGTGTTAGTTGAAGTCGAAAAAGAAAGTTTTCCGCTATTATTAGAGGATAAATTTCATCCTGCACTCATTATAAAACTAAACATTAGGACAGAATCAAGTAAGAACTCCTTAGACTGTCAAGCAAACTAAATTAATTTTAGTATTTTCAATTTTGCCAAAACAAATATTGATCACTTAAAAACTAAGTTAAATGATGTTCAATGGAACAAAATAACAGAGTTTAAAAATGTAAATGATGCAGTTAACTATTTTTATAATAATTTGTATAACTGTTTTGAAAGTACTATTCCTAAAGTAGTTAGTAAGAAAAGTCATAAATGTTATCCTGTTTGGTTTGATAGAGAGATGATATTGTTAAGCAAGCAAAAGAATAGGCTGGCTAAGAAGCGGAACTACTGTGTGTACCTTGATACAGATTTAGACAGATAAGAAATACCCTAAGAAATAAAATTGAAATGGCTCATGACAAGTATACCAAAGAAATTGAGATTAAAATAAAATCCGGAAGCAAAACATTTTGGAACTATGCAAACAGTCTGAAGGCTAATATACGATATTTTTCAGAAATGTCTTTAAATAATTCAGTTATTAAAAAAAATGAAAGTCTAGAAGGTTTTGCGACTTCTTTAAATAAACTTTTTCGAATACCAGCGATTATAAAATTGACTGGGATTCTAATAATAATAGTCATCATAATTCTTCATTAAATGAGGTAACTGATTTTGATATTTTTCAAGCTTCTAATGAGCTTAAAAAAAAGAAAAGTTCTGGTCCAGATGATATTACCACTTACTTTATTAAAAAATTAATAACAGGTCTTGCATATCTGCTAAAATTAATAATTAATTTATCTATAAAATCAAATGTGTTCCCTGATAAATGGAAGGAGATAAAAATCTCACCAATTTATAAAAGCGGCAATGAGTCAGAAATTTCAAATTATCGCCCGGTAGCAATTTTGTATGGATTTGCTAAAGTTTACGAAAATATCTTGTTCAAATTTATGTTTGATAACACTAAAAACTTAATCTCACCTGATCAGCATAGGTACTATCCTGGCAAATCCACTGTAACAAATCTGATGGTTTTTTCTAATTTTGTGCACTCATGTCTGGATAAAGCAGGAGGAGTTGATGTTTTATACACCGACTTTTCAAAAGCTTCTCTAAATCATAATCTGTTGTTAAAGAAACTTTTGGCTCTTGATCTCAATTCAAACTTTGTAAAACTGATATGTTCGTACCTTCAGTCAAGAGTAGGGGTAGTAAAATTCCAGAACTTAATATCAAAACTATTCCTAATTCCCTCAGGAATCCCACAAGGTTCGAAATTATGCCCATTTTTTATTCCGTATTTAAATCTTAAATCTCAAAAATTGTTATGTGCGGATGATGCAAAAATATTCAGAGAAATTTGTACTTATGAAGACCAAATAATTCTACAGAATGATATCAAACAATTAGAGATCTGGTGTAAAAACAATATGGTTAATTTAAATATTAAAAAATGTAAGATCCTAGTGATAACTAGGAAGGAAATTGATTTACAATCTATTTGAGAATGTAAAATCTGTAGAAATACCTTATATGTCTCTGATTAGAAGTAAATTAGATTATTGTTCAATTATTTGGTCACCTAGCACAAACAAATTTTCTAATATTGTAGAGCGAGTTCAAAACATATTTTTAAGATACATGTATTACATAAAGCATAATATAAATTCAGCTAGAGATCTATCAACGCATACTTTGAGAAGAGTTTAATTTCACGAGTCTTGCTAAAAGAAGAAAATATTTGTTACTACTTTTTTCTTACAACATTTTAAATAATAAAATTGATGGTATTAATTTGTTAAACGAATTTCATTTAAATGTTCCACGCAACTTATGACAAAGAAATTTTAAGCCGTGCCGTTCTATATAGGTCATGTAAATACTAATCTGTACGAAAAATCACCTTCAATATCTGCTCCAAGGGAATTAAATAACATGCTAAGCAAACATATTGAATGTGATGTATTTCACGACAACTTTGTTAAATTTAAGTCGTATTGTAAAAAATATTACAGACAACAGTTTTTATACTGCCAAACATCATACATAAATACTTCTAAGTTTAAGATTCAAACCAAATTAATATTATTGTAATTATTAAGAAATTATTTTCCAGAACCGAATAACATTTAAGAAAACAATTATGGAAGTAGTTTTGGTCAAACCGTGACTTCATACTATGTATATTAAGTGAAAGTTATGTAAAATTATCTATGGAAAATAAATAAATAAAAAGAAACCGAAACTTTTGATTTCATGTTATACATGTCCTTCAACATTTTCATTCTACTCTGAAACAAAGTTTCTTAAGGATGTTTACTATTTGTTTAATAGATGTTTTAATAGTGTTTTAAGATGCGCTTTCAAATATTAATGTACATAATGTCCAACGCCTTATATTTAAAATAAACAATTAAAAATACATTTCTAAGTTAATTCTAATGTTTAACACTGGTACATTTTGAATAAGTGCGCCTTATTAAAGTGCAAATGCATATTAAAATAAATTATAAAAACAGTCCAGTCACTTAATCATGTGGTCGATAGTTACTTTTATGTTTAATGTATGTTGTTAGCATATCATTAGATTGTTAAAGATTTCTCCTTTTTTCCATTTCTTTCATTTTTAGCTCGATAATCAAGCTGTAACTACGTATATATGCGTTTTCCACGATTCCTATTGATGCTGCAGCATCCCAATCGAAACCTTAGTTGAAAGTCTCAATTTATTTAAGAATAGTTTTTTATCTAAGTAGCATTTCTGGCACTCTAATCACCTTTAAATTTAATTTCTAATAATTGTTCAGAGCCTTTCATGCGTGTAAGAGGTTACAAATTGATATCGCAATTTTTACGACTGGTTAGTTGAAAAAATTTGAAAAATGTGTATGTTAATAGGTAATTCTGGTAGTCCTATATATCCCGAAAGTTGATACGGCCCTACGATTTCATCTTAATAGCCGTATGCCAATTTGCTTAACTCCAGTTCAAACGGTCTGACCGCTACCGTGTTGATATACACACACCCACACTCACATCCACGCACGCACGCACATGCACGCACGTACGCATCCACATACACACGCACGCACGCACGCACGCACGCACGCACGCACTCACGCACGCACGCCCGCGCGCGCACGCACGCACGCACGCACGCACGCACGAACTCACGCACGCACGCACTCACGCACGCACGCACGCACGCACGCGCGCACGCGCGCACGCACGCACGCACGCACCCACGCACCCACACACACGCACCCACGCACCCACGCACACACACACGCGCACACGCGCACACGCACGCCACACGCCACACACACACACACACACACACACACACACACACACACACACACACACACACACACACACACACACACACACACACACACACACACACACACACACACACACACACACACACACACACACACACACACACACACACACACACACACACACACACACACACACACACACACACACACACACACACACACACACACACACACACACACACACACACACACACACACACACACACACACACACACACACACACACACACACACACACACACACACACACACACACACACACACACACACACACACACACACACACACACACACACACACACACACACACACACACACACACACACACACACACACACACACACACACACACACACACACACACACACACACACACACACACACACACACACACACACACACACACACACACACACACACACACACACACACACACACACACACACACACACACACACACACACACACACACACACACACACACACACACACACACACACACACACACACACACACACACACACACACACACACACACACACACACACACACACACACACACACACACACACACACACACACACACACACACACACACACACACACACACACACACACACACACACACACACACACACACACACACACACACACACACACACACACACACACACACACACACACACACACACACACACACACACACACACACACACACACACACACACACACACACACACACACACACACACACACACACACACACACACACACACACACACACACACACACACACACACACACACACACACACACACACACACACACACACACACACACACACACACACACACACACACACACACACACACACACACACACACACACACACACACACACACACACACACACACACACACACACACACACACACACACACACACACACACACACACACACACACACACACACACACACACACACACACACACACACACACACACACACACACACACACACACACACACACACACACACACACACACACACACACACACACACACACACACACACACACACACACACACACACACACACACACACACACACACACACACACACACACACACACACACACACACACACACACACACACACACACACACACACACACACACACACACACACACACACACACACACACACACACACACACACACACACACACACACACACACACACACACACACACACACACACACACACACACACACACACACACACCCACACACACACACACACACACACACACACACACACACACACACACACACACACACACACACACACACACTCAATTAAATTTACAGCACGCAAAAGCATCAACACTGAATTTACTTCAAATTATGGAGGAACATTGTATACAAGTAGCATTAGTACAAGAGCCTTACTGTTTAAATAATTATGTGGCAAATATACCTCCGCAAATGACTGCTTTTGAATACGGGAGCACAAGGAAAAGGGCAGCTGTTATAGTTGACCATAAGAGTGTCAAACCCTTATTAATTACTCAGCTCTGTAATGAAGATTGCATAGTAATAGAACTAGTTGTCGAACACGTTAGTATGTACGTAGGTAGTATTTATTTTGATGCAACATATGACATTGAAACCTGTTTAAGAAGAGTTTCCAATATTTTAGCAACAGTAAAAGGCAAAGGGCTATTGTTAGCAATTGACACAAACGCTAGGTCGCAAATGTGGTACGATGTCACCACAAATGCTAGAGGTACTTTAGTCGAGGACTTTATTATGTCTAACAATTTGTTCCTATTAAACGAAGACACAGGAATTCCAACTTTTCAAAGCTCTCGTAGTTCAAGCTGTATTGATTTAACCATATCAAATAGTCAGCTGATAAAGTATGTACGAAATTGGGCGCTTGATATAGAAGAAAGTACGTCTGATCATAAATTGATAACGTTTGACATCACGCTCCAATCTAACCAACAATATTTAGTAAAGTATCACATAACTAAATATCTTATAAATAAAATTGGCTTGGAAAAATTTAATGCAAATATAGCGCAAACGCTGATGGATGCCTCTAACATTCCAGAAGGCAGTGACGCTGAAAACTAGATAAAACACTACAGGAAAAATGTTAGAAACAAGCAACCATAGTACAAATACTCACTTGTTCGAAGTCGCTCTACAAGAAGCTCTAGAAGATTTTCAGAGTTCTCAAGGCAAACTCTAAAAGGGTAAAAGGTAAAACAGTACCGTGGTGGACAGACGCTCTAACCATTACAAGGAAAAAGTTAATGCCATGCGAAGAAGATATCAACGAACTAAAAACAACACTACCCTAAGGCAGGAAAGAAGAGAGATCTACATAGTTGAACAGAGGAAGTATCAAAACATGATAAATAATGAAAAATTAAAATCCTGGAAACAATTTTGTACAATCTCAAGCTCCAAAAATCCCTGGAACGAAGTTTATAAAATAGCAAGAGGGAAAAATAAGCGGAACGCTGCGTTAACTACCCTAAAGAAACCGGATAATACCTACACAACAGACCTGAAAAGCACGCTACAGTGTATGATAAACCACTTTGTACCAGAAGACAACAAAGACGATGACATTCGCTACCATAAATTTGTAAGAAAAGAAGTAGATGCACAAATCAACACTCAAGACTGTGAACCATTTACAGAAGCAGAAATTAACACGACAATAAAAAACATTAACTCAAAGAAAGCACCAGGAATTGATGGAGTAACTAGCGCTATACTGAACTGTGTAAACACGAAATTTCCCAACTTAATTAAAACACTGTATAATAGGTGCTTAGATGATGCTTACATTCCAGATAATTGGAAGGAATCTCTCATCATTCCTATTCTAAAATCTGGTAAAGAAAACGAGAGCGACGCAAGCAAATTCAGGCCAATTAGTCTCATTAATGTAGAAGCTAAAGTGTTAGAAAATTAATGATAAACAGAATCATGCAACACGTGGAAAAGAACAACCTACTTAATGAAAACCAGTTTGGATTCAGGAAAAGCAAAAGTACAGTAGATGCTGTATCAGCACTAAAAGATTTCGTAGAAGACAGCTTCAGATCCAAAAATGTAACAATTGCAATTAGCTTGGACGTAAAAGGTGCATTCGATGCCGCATGGTGACCAAGTATTCTAAAAACGCTCAAGGATCTCAATTGTCCTAAGAATCTTTTCAACTTGGCAAAAAAATTACTTTAAACACAGAACGGCTATAATACGATTATATCAAGTAGAAATACGTAAAGAAGTTAGCAAGGGTTGTCCTCAGGGTTCTTGCTGTGGACCAGGATTCTGGAACTTGCAATACTATTCTCTTTTAAATCTTAATTATTCTAAAAGATGTAGAGCGATAGCATTTGCAGATGATTTGGTACTTCTAGTTAAAGGAAAATCGCCAAAAGAAGCAGAACACTTTGCGAACACAGACCTAAATAAAATTACGGAGTGGGCAGTCAACAATAAGATCCAATTTAACGACCAAAAGTCACAGGTTATGTTATTAACGAGAAGCAAAATATTCGCAAATGATACTGTGTGCGTCTACCTCAACGACAGATTATTAAGACAGACCACTTATATAAAGTATTTAGGAATAATTCTAGACAACAAGCTCAACTTCGACAGACATATTCAATACGTAACAGAAAAATGCATAACACAAATCAACGTACTTTCTAGATCAGCAAAACTAAACTGGGGCTTGGGGTCAGATGCGTTAAAAACAATATATAAAGGTGCCATACTACCTATGTTGTCATATGGAGCTCCCGTGTGGTTACAGTCCCTAAACAAGTATAAAAACAAAATAAAATTTAAACGGGTACAAAGATTAATAAACATCAGAATAATCAAAGCATATAAAACCGTATCGTACGAAGCTTCGTGCATTATAGCTGGTACTACTCCAATCATAATTAAAATGGATGAAGTGGCGGAAATATATAATTCAATAAAGACTATTAAAAAGACGGCAAATAACGATAATGAACTAAAAGTCCAAAAACGTACAGTGACAAAACGACTAATTAGCAACAGTATAGCAAAGTGGGAAAACGAATGGGAACTAACGGTTAAAGGTGCGATAACTAAGCAATTCTTGCCAACGGTCAACCACAGACTTGAAGTAAATATTCCACATTCTGAAAATCTATGCACAATGTTAACTGGGCACGGGAACATCATGAGTTATTTTTACAGATTTAAAATCTCAGACAATGCTTTATGCCAGTGTAGTGCAACCGATCAAACGATAGACCATATACTTTTTCATTGTGACATTTTGAAAAAAGAAAGGGAAGTGCTAATTCACGCGATAGAAAGCAACGGCGACATCTGGCCAACCAATAAACAAGCTTTAGTGTCAAAATATCTCCAAAACTTCGTGAAGTTCACCAATGCAATTGACTTTAAAAGTTTGATTACAGTTTAAGTACCAAACCAACACTAAAAATTAATGTATTGTAAATTACCACAATGAAATGTAAAAGTTGTATACATGCATGTAATATTGTAAAATGGAGCATGCTGAAATAAATAATAAAACACACACACACACACACACACACACACACACACACACACACACACACACACACACACACACACACACACACACACACACACACATCCAACGTTTGAGTTAAGACGTGTTTTCTGTTCGCTCCTAATAGTTAGTGATTTAACTATACAGTTGCAGTATTTTTCTATGCGAAAAGTATCGTGTTTTAAATTAAAAAGAAATTGTTAACGTTTTATTTGAGAGCAACAATAAAAAGTGCAAACTAAACGGTGAGGGCCGTAAGGCCTTATCACTTGTGGATTTTTTTAGTTTTTTTTTTTAAATACAAACATTAATTTCATTTTAGAAAACCATTTTAATTTTATTTTTAAGTTAACTACTAAAAATTTAATTTTTTTCTTAGTAAAATATTTATTTATTTTCAATTTAATACAAAGTGCACGTTAGAATTCGACAGTGATAAACGTAATCAAGTAAGTGAATGCCGCAAGGCCTTATATATGTACGTATTTATTACGATAAATGAACTCTATGAACTTTGATAGTATAAATGATTTTAATGTAAATATTACGTAATGTCTACTAATATTGAAAATTGTGGGGTTTCTGACGTCAGGGATTCCGACCCAATATCCTCTAATGTAAACGAAAATAATCATAATTTATTCTCTAATGTATTAAAGAACAGCATGTTCCCAAAAAAAGATCAAGCAATTATCTTGCAAGCCATTGATAAAATACTAGTTAAAGATTATGTAATAGGAGTTGGTTCAGTAATAGGGCCCAAAAACGTTTTATTCGCTTCAAGAATTTCAAATAACAGAATTTGTATATTTCTGTCTTCAAAAGAAATTGCTGAAAACTTTGTGGTAAATCACGGTGGAATTACAATTGAAGGTGTCTTTATATCAGCAAGAAAATACGTAACACCAGCCCAAAGGGTAGTACTATCCAATGTTTGCCCTTCAATCCCTCACAGCGTACTAGAATCTAGTTTAAAAGCAAATAGCGTAAAGCTAGTATCACCAGTTTCGTTTATCGGAGCAGGAATTGGTTCAGGAGACTACAGTCACGTGTACAGTTTCAGGAGACAAGTATACGTGTTACCAAATGAAAACGATTCTATACCAGAATCAATTGTAATTAGTTTCGAGGGGGACGACTATAGAATTTTTATTACCAACGATAAAATTAGATGTTTTATCTGTAAGGAATTTGGGCACATTGCTAATAAATGCACAAAGAATCCTATTATTCCAATAATATCACCTATGAATAACGGAGAAGGGAACGAAACGGTAGTAAACAGCGATACAAAACTTGCACAGTCCGCCACAACGAGCAATTTTGAAAACTTTTCCACAAATGTACCCACAGAGGAGATCGAATCTATAAACGAAGATATTAACGTAGAAATTAGTAAAAAACGTCCCGCACCTTCAACAGTATCATCTAATATAACGGAAACTTCAGAAAACCAACTTACTAACCACACTAAACTAAGTCCACACGCTAACAGAGAAGAGAAAAGAACCACAAAGAAACCTAAGAGAAGTTCTAGTTCGGATGATGCAGAAGAGCTTGATAAAATTAAGCTTATGTGGCCCAATGACAATTTTATATTATCACACGAAGATTTTAAGCATTTCCTATTTAACGTTAAAAATAGCGAAACTCCAATTCAAGTGGTTCGAGAATACACGTTAGACACTCAGGGTCTAATCAAAATGATTACTTTAATATTGCCAAATATTGCCGCAAGAGCACTCAAAGAAAGGTGCAAAAGATTAATTAAGTGTTTAACCAAAGTTATCCAAAATGAAAAACAGATATCAGATTCCGAAACCGAAATATTGCAATCATCACAGTTGTCACGAGTATCATCACAAGAATCGCACACAGGTTATTTATAAAACCAAAAAAAAACAACCTTAATTTTCTCAAAAATGGCCAAGTACGTAAAAATAATTTCATTAAATGTTAAAAGTACTCAAAGCGATTATAAATTTCAATACTTCCAATTCTTCATCGACAAACATTCACCTGATATTCTTCTATTGCAAGAAACTAATGTCAGAAACGAACATCGAGAAATACTTAATCCTAGCCAATATGTTTACGCTTGTAATCCGAAAACCTCAGACTACACAGGCACCGCAATAATTATCAAAAGGAATAGTAACATTAAAATCATATCGACGCAAATCATTGTTGAAGGGTTATTACAGAAAATCATAATTGATTTAAACTCGAACATAGTTAACATTTACTCATTCTACTTACCACATAACTCAATGTTAGCGCTGCACGTACTACGTAAACTAAATACAGATATTTTACTTTCAAAATATTCAAACGATGGAATAATAATAGGAGGTGACTTCAATTGTGCACTAGAACCATCTATTGACAGATTAAACTCGTCCGAACGAAACATCAAAGTTCAAAGTTTTTTAAAAGAAATAATCAGCCGGAACGAGCTTTACGACTCCTTTCGATTTTTTCACCCAACTATCCCTGGATACACGTTTTTCTCCAATAACACAGCTTCAAGAATAGATCTCCTCTTGTGCAATATAAATATAATAAACAAACTGAAATGGGTCACAAATTTATTGTCCTTTTCTGACCATTTAGCTGTGCAACTAATTTTAAATGAATCAACACCAACAGGAAGTCCATATTGGCGATTCAATAACGTACTGCTAAACGACGAACAATATACGGATTGCATAAATAACATAATAGAACACGTATTAAATAAGACAACATCTCACGAAGATAAATGGAAGAAATGGATTAGCCTTAAAACAGAAATAAAAACAGCCACACTTATCTACACCAAACACAAAAATCAAACAAAGTTTCTTGAACTCAAACAATTACAAAAGCATTTCATGTTTCTCTCAAGTACAAAAACTGCACAACCAATAGCACAAAAAAATATCTTAAAGCAATCTAATGAGATCTACAAAAGGTTATCAAAATCATCAGATATCAATAACAAGCATTTGGAAATTGTTAACGATGACATACCGGACAAAACTAATATCAAAGCAGGCAACGTCGAGTTTTTACAACAAATTAGGGTAAACAACCAAATAATAACAAACCCTTTAGAAATATGTCAGGAAGTGCATGCTTTTTGAAACCAAACAAAAACCATTTCAACACCAAAACGGATCCAGTGCTGCAATTTGGCTTACCTCATTTAAACGAAATACAAAAAAGTATTTTAGACGAACTTATTACATTCGATGAGTTGACGACTGCACTCAAACAATTAAACAAAAACAAATCTCCTGGCCTAGACGGCTTTACAGTTGAATTTTACCTACATTTCTGGAATAAAATTGGAAGGGCTTATTATCACGCAGTAACAGACAGTCTCAAAAACAAAAGTAACATAGCAAAATTAATTAAAACGTCGGTAATTACTTTAATAAAAAAGCAAGATCATGATCCCTTAAGCATCCAAAACTGGAGGCCAATCTCACTGTTAACAACAGATTATAAACTAATTGCAAAAACTTTATCTAACCGACTAATGAGCGTCATTTCACAAGTAGTACAATCGGATCAATTGTCAAGTGTTCCAGGACGATCAATTTACGATAGTCTCCACTTACATAGAGACATGATAAGTTTTGTTGAAGCTGAAAAAAAGGCCTTAGCGGTGATCTCCCTGGATTTAGAAAACGCGTATGACAATGTTCTCCATGATTTCTCATTCAAGGTGCTAGAAGAGATGAATTTTCCAAACTCGTTTATGAATACAATTAAAGCACTATACACCAACTCCTATTTTCACATCCGAGTAGGAAACCTATTAACAGCCGAGGTAAAAATAAATAAAGGAATAAGGCAAGGGTGTCCTTTATCTGGTCCCTTATTCATGATATCTTTAGAACCCTTACTTAATTTATGTAGACAAAAAATGCTTGGAACACCCCTACCCACTGCTCTTCATAACACACCCCTAGTTGTAACTGCATATGCCGATGATATCACACTTTTTATATCAAGAAATGATGATTTTTCAATATTTATTAACTGTTTTTCTCTGTTCTCAAATCGATCTGGAGCAGTGCTTAATCTGAAGAAAACAAAAGGGTTATGGTGTGGCACATGGGTAAACAGAAAGGACACGCCACTTGGGTGCGACTGGAAGAGCGTTGTCAAAATCTTGGGAATTTCTTTCAGTCATTCCGAAAAACTAACTATAGAAACAATGACCGAAGTATTAAAAATGAAGACACAAAGAGCTATTCAAAATTGGAAACATCGTTCAAGCATTTTGTCAATAAGAGGTAGAATAAAAATAGTGAACACCTTTATAGCACCACAACTGTGGCATATCCTACAAGTAATTCCAATCGCAGATAGAGAACTCAATCACATACAAAAACAATTAATACATTTCATATGGAATGGTAAGAAACATTGGACAAGTATGGAACATTTGTGCGTTCCCTTGAACCAAGGCGGATTAGGACTAGTACATCTAAAGTCAAAAGTAACAACATTTAGAATTTTAACAGCAGCAAAATATCTTAGCAGTGAAAATTGAACTGGAAAAACTAACAGAACACAACTTAAAGAAATGTACCAACAGTAAGCATCACTGGCAAGGACTTTACCTTAAACCAGCGAAAAGATTCACTAAAAAAAAACACTGTTTATCAATAGCATAATAGAGGCATGGAACACAATACCCCTTAGATTCCTTAATTTTCCAATATGCCTAGCAGATTTAAAAGAATTACCCTTACTTAAATGTCCATTATGGCCCGAAATCTTCCATGAAAGTTTGGATAACGCAGTATGGAAAAGATGTGGACTTTACTCTATCAATGACTGCATACAAGAACAAACTTGGATTGATGAACAACTATTATTAAAAAACTACGCCCCACCTTTGGTAAGACAGACATTACACAGTAACTATACAACACTCAAAACGCTGTGCCAGCAATGTTTTTCACAAGCTTTGGATAACCAACAACAGAGTCATCAACCTCTCACTGTGTGTTACAATAAAAAATCAGTAACGAAGGAAATCAATAAACACACAAAGAAGGAACTATACGAAACAATTGTGCAAACGTTTTTCAACATAACAGAAAATATGACAGTGTCCTGGGGAAATGAAGTAGTATCATGGAAGCAATTTTACAAAACACCCTCCTTGGGACTAGACTCCATAGTAGCATGGCGTTTCGCCAAAAACAGATTGGCAGACATGCTTTTTCTAAACAAGATAGGAATTTCAGAAAATAGCAAGTGCCCGAGATGCAATCAGGAAGGAGACACGTGGCACATTATCATGACATGCAACCTAACAAGAGCAATATGGGAATACATCACTAAAATCATTAAACAGTTATTAAAGGTCAGAATAGTGTTCACAAAAGACCTGTACTGCCTCTACGAAAATAATCAAAAATATAATAACAAAAATATCGCAAATTATCTATTAGTGCTGGGAATTAGCACAGTTTATAAACATTTTATTACTTACGTGAAAAACCCAAACGTTACACCCGACTATTTAAAGAACTATAAAACAAGACTAAAGCAGAGACTAATTAATGAATATAAGTGGTGCCTGAAAGAAAACAATGTCAAAAGTTTTGAAAAAAAGTGCTGTTTAAATAAAGTGCTTTGTACAACACAAAACGGAGTACTGATTTTCAGCAAAGACTTGGATACGATATAAATTTTATAAAAACACCCTCCTTGGGGAGTTAGTTCACTATATTGTAAAAGTAATTTGTTTTATTTTTGAAAAATGAACAAAGCTTTTAACATTATGTAAATACTTTTAATGGAAAATTTGTAAAAACTGTTTTTAATAAATAATAATAATAATAAACACACACACACACACACACGCACGCACGCACGCACGCACACGCACGCACGCACGCACGCACGCACGCACGCACGCACACACGCACGCACGCACGCACGCACGCACGCACGCACCCACGCACGCACGCACGCACGCACGAACGCACGCACGCACGCACGCACGCACGCACACACACACACACACACACACACACAGACGGCATGCCAACAAAATGGATTCAAGAGCCTTCAAAACGTGTAGATCCTTCAACATCTCGAGGTCGAATTTTTCATACCTTCCCTTTACTATACTCCCTGTAGTATACTGGAATGTAAAAATCAAATTCACAAGTCCCTAACTTTATGAGTCTATCACCAGACCGAGCTCTTCCGCCATCTTAGATATTTGACGCAAAATGTAAACAGCGTAATATATATTGAAATATCTATCTCAGCTCAAAAAATTTGCTAATGGCTAAATTATATATATGCGAACAGCCAATAAACACGTACTTTCGTAGCTGCTATAACCCTGTCAAAAGAAAATCCTAAGAAATCCTTTATTTAATTTTTGTCCAACGACTAATTCTTGAATGTGGCCCTTGTGGTTCATTTAGAAAAACATATTTTGCGTAGGTAGTTGTTGCACTCACCAAAGTGTCAAAAAAAGTTATCATCGGAAAGGTGATATAAAAAGTCAATAGGTTTGCCGTCACCGGGCAAAGGCACTTTCAATCCTTGCCGTCCAATAAATGGAGTGTTTTTAGCAAAATGGATTTGCAACCCACTGTAAAATACTTTGATCTACAACATCTACAACTGGATCATAAAGATCAGAGTCGGTCATGTCGTCTTCATTAGGGTCTTCGGCAAATTATTCCGAAAACCTAGCGCCACCATTCCACCCACTTCCATAGTCCTCAACCTTCTTTCAATCCAGACAAAAACGCCAATCCAATCATTTCTTCTTTAGCTGGTCTTTACACCTTTATCAACGTACGTACGACGACGAGAACTCAACTGCACTGTTCACGGCTAGGCACCAGCAGTAATATTACCTTAGCGAGGTAGACACGTTTCCATCGCGCGCACCCCTATAGAAATGCTCTTGTTCACACTGGATGAGTAGCGAGCGCGTTAATTAAAATGCTGTAGAAAATCAATACTAGTAAACAGCATACAGTTGCTAAAATACAAAAAATGTAACTAAAAAAAATTATGGATCACTACACCGTGCTTTGTATTTTTCAATTTTGCATAATTCAGGTGTAACTATGATAATGAAACGGTAGTGTTAATCCGACATGATTAGGTAGCAAATGCATTTCTAGGTTATATTAAAACTGTACCGTAAAGACATGCTGTATTCTTCAACGTGACTGTTCTGTACGTGAATTACACAGCCTAATTTTTTATCGCTTATAACATATATGGTATGGATGTGTAGCAGTCGGCGCGGGAATGTAGCCTAAACTTACACAGCCAGGGAATAGTTAAACCTACTCTAATATAAATTAGTGCGCTTTTTTGAAACTAGGCGACGATAGTGAATATTTCACATGACCAAAACTTTAATTAGATATCGGGGTATTCAACGCTAGGTGACGATGGGAGTGCGTATTAGTTCTGAAATATTCAACCAAATGTCAGCCTTAGTAATACAATGTTGGTACGCTGTAGTGTTATCCACATCACTTTGCACCTACAAATAGTGCAATAGTCATGTATGTGTTTAAATAATCAGAACTTGAGGTATAAGTGTTTCTTGATTTAAATCCCTAGTTCTGTACTACGCAAATAATCAAATTTTATCTTAACTTATTTATTGACAAAGACATCAATATGGGAATGTACCTAGTGTAGTGATAAATTCTCCAGAAAATTCTGTTATATAAATGTAAACGTTTGTGATAATTTATTCATTCAAAAGTAATTACATTGTGGTTTACTTTGTTTGTTTACTTTATTATCGTGGAATGGAATGGGTTTAATATTTTTGTGTTAAAGGACAATAGTATATTACACAACGAGCTAAAAAAGTGGTAGATATTGCACGAGCGGGAATTTTCACAACGGGGCGCCAGCCCGAGTGTGAGAATCCCGCGAGTTCAGGATAGACACGTTCGTGCGACCATAATGCACACTATTTTTCCTATGACCATGAAAAAAGACAGTCTCCTTAATGTTTTATTTATCACAAATTAAACAATTACAAAATATACTTAATTTAATATTTCAAGTTTTTTATTAAGAAATCATAATCATGCGCTAACAAATTGTGTAGTTCGTAATTATTATGAATTTAAAGACGACTATCTGAATATTTAAACTTGTCAAATCATAAAAATCGAATAATAGTAGTAAGCGTGACGACTTGATCGCGACCGAACTCCCTGTTAGGTCGATGACAACCGATAGCTGCTACGGTAACTTATACAAAGGCGATGCGAAAGTAAAACGCACACGTGTTTTTTACTTTCGTATGGGTATAATGAGAAAGTGAAACGCACTAGTGTGCGAAAGTATCACTTTCTATAGGTTTAATTGTGCGACATGGTCGTAGAAAAATTTATTTGACGTAACCTTTTTGTAGTTATTACCGTACCTAGGTGTGTTGTGGCCATGATAACATTCGCAAATGTTACGTTTATATCCGAGTGATGCTAATACAATCCCAATTTTAGAGATGTATTGTGAAAATGTGGCAGGTAATAAAAAATGTAGCACTGCGTTTTTTCATAATAATCGATGTTGCTATGCTTTTTGTTTGCTAGAAAGACGCTTCGCTGTCTTTGTGATGATATCTACCGCTGTTTCTGTTAAGGACCGCTAAGCCGTGAATTCAAGTTTTGGTCATTGCTACCAGAAAAAGCAGTGCATTAATGAAACTCATGAAACTGTGTACAACTGAAAACTACACGATAATGAGTTCATTAAAATATTGCAATAGAAAAACTTTTCAATTATAGAGTAAGTTAAAATCATAAAAAGCCAAAATTAAAATTTAAAGAAAAATTCTTATGAAAAGAAATGCGTATAGTGAATTGATTTGTACAGTATGTCCCGATTTCATTGTTTTGGTTTTTGAAAGATATTTTTGTTATTATCAAAGATAGAAGTTTACAGTTTTTACATCCCGTACTGCTTTGTCGACCTAGATTTCATCGTAAAACCGAAAATTTAGTATCCTTTTTTGTTTTCGACTAATAGCCAGACGTCGCAATTTTTCTAGGGGCTGCGGTTTTGAGTAATGATATAAACTTACATTTTTTTAAACGGGGATTATAGTTGGCTTGGCAACCGTCAGCTGCAGTTCTTTCTTAACTTTTCAGAAATATAGACATTCCTGCAAAACGTCTTCCAAATATTTTTTTCAACAAGACAGTGCCCCAGACCATAATGCTTTGGCAGTACTCAGAAAACAGTTTCTCAAAGCGCTGGATTGCAACATTCGGTTCTGTATTATGACCGTTTTGATAAATTATGTTTTTCAGAAAACCCCATAGGAATAAATCCAGTATTGACAGATCTCGAGTTCGTGGCGGCTATAACACGGAACCGAATGCTGGAATCCAACGATTTCGGAACGGTTTTCTAACTAATTCCTTATTACCAAGGTATTATGAGCTCGGGCACCGTCTTGTTGAAAAAAATATTTGAAAGATGTTTTTCAGGAGTGTCTATATTTATATTTTTGAAAAGCTAAGAAAGAACTCCAGCGGATAGTTGTCCAACCAACTATGATTTCTATTAAAAAAAAAGTTTATGTTATTACTCAAAAACCACAAAATCCTAAACACGCCACTGAATTCGACACTTTGTACCGTTGATCAAATATATCGGTATAATAGTTTTTTTGTCTGCTTGTTGAGTAAACCGGTTTTGATGGAGAAAAATGGAAGATGCCATTTTACCCACCGTTTTCAACCAAAACTGGAAAATAATTGAGCATTGTAAAGTACTTGTTTTGAAATAGCAAATGTGGTAATTGCATCATAACGCTTCCCCCATTAAGTGAGTCATATTTCTAATTTACATATAATTAGATAATAGTGTAACGAGTACTTTCTAAACTTATACAAATTTTCTGTCCTGTACAATAATGTAGTATCTGCTTCAGTAACAATGACGTTTGTGTTAATTCAATCCCAAACAATTTGCATGTAACTAACGAAGACGAGCTGTCGCTTCATTTCTTATTAAATGAAATAATAAATTGATTTACCTAAATTTAAAACAAAACATGATAATGACGGCACAAACGGTTTCTCTGCTGAAACTTGATAAATGCATGTTAACAAACATTATTTGGTGTGGTAAAAAAAAATTGCAGGTTACTTCGACAAAGACTTAGATATTAAATCACTTAACTTTTTTATTTTTGTATGTATTAATGGGTTATAACTTTTATATATTTTTTTAAATATTTTATACGAACAAGAAACTGAAAAGTCAATATATTTTACAGACTTTATAGTATATGACTTTAATACGAGGGTAAGGTGAATAGTTCTCGGCCTGACATAGAGATGGCGCTCCGATCAGGAAAAATTTATATTTCCTGCCTGGGTGCACATGCCATTAGTTCGTGTGACAGGTTTCAACTTGTTCTCTTAAGTAGTTTGTTTACACGAATTTTTGCATTAGACATCTTGCATGTTTTTCGTTAAATGTATAAACTTGAATATCGCGCGGCTATAAAATTCTTTGTTTTGGATTGATTAACCCCTAACGAAATTCTTCCGAAGTTGACAAAAGTTTACGGGGACTGTGGTATTTCCATGTCAACCGTTAAAAAGTGGGCAGCTAAATTTAAACGTGGTCGCACATCCCTCGAAGCTGCTCACGTGAAGGACGGCTAAAAACCGCAGCAACCACACCAGAAACCATTGAAAAAGTGTATGATATAGTGTTGGACGATAGGGGAGTAAAGGTGAGTGAGATAGCTGCGGCTGTGGGGATATAGGAAGAAATGGTACGAAACGTATTGCACAAAGAGTTAGGGATGCGAAATCTCTGCACAAGATGGGTGCCGCATTTGCTGAACGTCGATCAAAAGTGAATGCGTAAACGATTTTCGCAGTAATCTTTGGATCGATTCAATAGGGATCCAACCGATTTGTCACCATGAATAAGACATGGGTCCACTACTACTCGCCAGAAACGAAAGAGGAGTCCAATGAGAGAGTGAAAGCCGGTGGTTCAGCGCCAAAAAAACGAACTAGATCACATCTGCCAGAAAGGTCATGGCCAGGGTTTTTGGGATGCGAAAGAGATTCTGTCAATTGATTACCTTGAAAAAGGCAGAACAATTACACGCGAATATTTCTCCAACCTTTTTAACCAGCTGGTCAAATTCGCGAGAAGAGGCCTGGCATGAAGAAGAAAAAAATTATTTTTCACCAGGACAACACACCTGCACATAAGGGTGCGTTGGCGATGGGAAAACTTGAAGAAATTTGTTTCTGGGAAGCGCTGCGCATTTAATGAAGAAGTTGAGAGGGCGGGCCGTAGATGAATATTTTCACTACCTTCCACACTCTCACGTCCGGAAAGGAATACTGATATTGGAGAAACGCTGGACTAAATTGAAGTCAAGGGAGATTACGTAGAAGAATAAAATCAGTTTTTAACTGAAAGTCGCAGTATTTCAATGTCAGGCCGAGAATGTTTCACCTTACCATCGTAAGTACGCCGCTGACCTGTCGCTGTCAAGATCATTTATTGCTCTCTGATATTATGTGACGTACTTTAGACGATTTATGTAGTGGCTGTAATGCCGGTTAATATATATTTTGGATTTGTTCTATTGTCTAAGTGGTTTTCAAAGTACTGAAAGTGTAAACGCGTTGAAAACTCGACATCGACTTTTGTTTTTACGAAAAAATACTCGCATAAAAACATGGGAGACAACCAACAGGAGTATTGTAATATTGTTATAAGGTTTCCAGGATTTTGTGTAGTTTAAATAAGGGTTACACTAAAAAATGCACTGTTATTCAGTTTAGTTGTGATTTTACCTCTTAGCTTATGCTCAGTCTTTATTAGCGTGGAATATCTTGACTCAACATTGATTAATTTATACAGTTTTATAAATGGCATTCTGTCATATTATACTATTCATATATATTTAAATATTAGCTTTAAAAATAGCTTTGGGTAGGTAGAATTTCATTAATAATACGAAGTTACCAAATTACATATACTTTAGGTATTTAAAAATATTAACGTATTTTTATACTCGATATATTTTGTTTCACTTCATGTGGTGAGTTAATTAAGCACGTGAAATCATAAATTAAGTTAGACATTTAGTGCCTAATGAATTTTCCCACTCGTGCTTTTGGCACAAGTTACGTTGTATTTCAACTACATATTTCATGATGATCTGAACCTGATATTTATGAAATTATTAAAATTCTACAATCATGAAATTAAATTCCAATATCTAATTAAAATCGTAATGAACAGTACGAAATAGTAAACTTAATAGAGGTCTTCGACCTGTCATCGTATGACAATTTCGCAATGACTACTTTTTTCAGAAAGATGAAGAACTAACTCTTGATTGTGAATTCCTTACACAAAAGTAAGCCGAGTTATCACGTGCTTCACTTTCGGAGCAATGTTCACATAAAAATCTCGTTTTGTTCGCATTAATCGACTGGGTTGAACTAAAAATTGATACGTACGATCAAGTCTGTAATATAAAAGTGAAAAAATTACACTACGCTATCACTTAAACATCCATCAACTTCACATTACAAATAAAAAGAGCGGATTTCAATTTCATTCTGATTGGTTATAAAGTATAATATCGATGTATGTCGTATTCACAAGCCCTGTCGCATTAGGTACTGTTTTCTTTCATATTAAAGTCTACCTTTAGTGTACCCGCCATAATTATTTACTCCGCAAATTACAAAAAAGAAAACTTCTAGTCTCTGATAAAAAGTATTCTCCATTTTAGATGCTCAAAATTACTTTGAAATCTGAACACGTACAGGGTGAATAAACGAATATGCTGGTGACAGAAAATATACTCATTAGGTGTATTAAATTATCTTGCTTACGGATTTTTCTCTTTTTTTATTTTTTCATTTAGTATCAACGCCATTAACGTCCGTACAATTTAATAGTAATTCAATAAATTAAAACGTAATAATTATTTAAGTGTCACTAGTTTTTATTGTAGCTTAGTTGGAATAACAAGGAAGGTAAATAAAATGTATTGAATGACGGTTGAGAGTCATAAACATTTATTCAGAAGTTTAGCAACCTCGGATTTTCCGATACAAAAGTCCAGTCCCTCGAAAGGTATAACTTTTTATAGTTTAATGTTGTTTGAACATATGGGAATTGAAAATCTGAGATAGTGAGAACGGATTTCTGCTTTGAAATTTATATTTTGTTCTTTTACTGCTTGAAGGGTTTTCCTAACAGCTTTTCTATATATTAAACGCTGCACTTTATGATCAATATTCGTGAAAATTCGTTTGTTATATTATATAAACTTTGTTAAACTTTAGAAGTAAGAATGAGATTATTTTTATTTTGATAAGTTGTTAGAAACCATTCAATATCTGTAATCTTCAGAAAAAGTTTTTTTTTTAAAAGAAAGTTTAGAATGGCCAACGGTTGTATTCTTTAAACAATCTTTTATACTGTTTATTTTAGTACTTTTATGTACGAACTATTGTAGCTTCATATCGGGTGGTCCACCAAAAACGATCCACTCTTAATAATACGAATGTATTAGGTGTAAATCACGACTAATGTTTTAAATACAATATAATTCCACAATTTCTTTCTTATAATTATTTATTTTTCTACGTGTTTCCTTATCAAGAGAAAATATATAAGTAAAATAACAAACAAGTAGTTGGCAATAAATTATTATAGTGAAACAGCAAACTTAATGTAAATTATAATTTATTCTGTATTTAAAATATTTGTTAAAGGTGAATCTGTAAGATCAATCTATTTGATCATTAAAGGCACTTTCTGTTTACATTCATAAATTTCAAATATCTCCAAAACATCTAATTTATCTTTTTCATTACAATTTTTATATACAATGCCCGTCTAAAGTCACCCCCCCCCCAACCTATTATGTGAACAATAAAACTGAAATTAATTAAATTTTGGGAAACCGAACTAAGGCACATATACAACATTTATGATGTTAGTTCAGTGACATAATCATTAAAAATGGCGGACAGTCGCCGTTTTGTAGAATAATTTTAAACGCCAATTAATGTTTTGAGGTTTTTGGGTTGAAACTTATAAATCAGTTGTAATATTTTAACGTTGTTGATGTCGTTGAAAAGGACTTGAAACGTACTTTCAAATGAGGTATTACTTGCCATATAATCCCATTTAAAATTATGTTACAAAATGGCAGTTTTCCGCCGTGTTTAATGGTTACGTCACTGAATACCATCAAAAACGTTGTATATGTGTCTTAATTCGGTTTCGCAAAATGTTATTGATTTCTGTTTTATGGTTCACATAATAGGTTAGGTGGGGGGGGGGGGGACTTTAGACGGACATTGTATTTGAATTATTATATTTTAATACAAATGTAAAAATTTAATGTTGTTTTGTGAAGTCATACGGTGATTATTTACTATATAAATGTTAACACAATTTGGTTTCTCTGTGTGTTTATATTTGTAACATCTAATGTGTCCTTTGTATTTAATATCAAAGTGTTTGTCCCATATAAACAGAATTTCAGAATGTCAAAATGTCGTTAGTTGAATCTTTCGCATTAAATAAACATTTAAGAACATTGGTATTAGTTTTGAAAGCTATATTGTACTTCTTATTCTTTTGTACTATGTAAGCTCCTTTTCTGATAATTTTTCAAAATATGGAATTAATGTGTATTTATTTCCTGTCGGTTCTGTGTTACATGTGTAAATGTTTTTTTTTTATAAATAACTTATACTCTCTCACTAAGGTATCGATTATATTTGAAATATAACCATTTGCATCTCCAATTTGTTTTTTGGGATGTAAATTATTAATATTAATTAAAATGTATCAATGAAACATGAGGAACTATCAAAACATGCTAAAATATAATCAAGGTAACGAAACCAAAATACAATTTTATCAGAAACACTTAACTCAAAAATTTAATCTTCTAAATTATTTATAAAGATATCAGCTAAAATAGGGGAAATTTAACTGCCCATAGGTAAACCATATTTTTATAGAATACTCATTATTAAATGTGAAATAATTTTGACTAACTCAGAGATCAAATCATTAAACTAACTCCATTCCTGTATCTAATTCAACATTATTATAAAAAATTGTTTAATACACGCATAATTCTTGAGGTGATATTTTAGAAAACATACTGGTAACATCAAAACTTACAAGCATATTATGTAGTGGTAATCTTATGTCTTGTAGTTTATTAATTAGCTCTAAAGAATTCTTAATACAACGTTTTGATTTGTACCTTAATGATTTGGTACCATAACTACATAACGTGGGGTAATTTTACTTATATATTTTCTCTTGATAACGATACATGTATTGAAGCGCGTACAAAAATAAATAATTATATAAAAGAAATTATAGAATTATATAGTATGTAAAACACTAGTGCTATTAAATATGGAATTCCATGGTAAGGTTAAAGAATATAAATTTAGTATTAGGCATGGCCCCGGCATATTGCGCCATGTCGAATGTTAAACTACCTTACTCTCCATCTACATTTCCTTACAAATTTTAAACTATTGCACTATTGCGGGTTGAAGTGACTTTCCTTTTGTACCAAATGGCATAAGGTGTCGAGTGATAATCATATGGAACATCTTCCGATACTCTACACCACCAAGTATATTTTGCTGGATTTTGTCGCTGTATCTCTGAGAATAAAGACATTTTGTGGTTTTTAGTGAAATGAATAATAATTAAAAAATTCGAAGGTCCCGAAAAAATTTATCCCAGAGACATCACTTGGTGCAGATGTCTAAATGAAGAACTCTGTTTAACGCTCATCTTGTCTCGTGAAACTGCTGACGTAAGTATGGGAGATATCTTGGGCTCCTTTTCGATTAGATAAATTTTATAAAGTATAGATAAACACTATGGGGCAGGGGCACGCTCAGATTTAGTCACCCCCGCTATTTAGATGTTTTTAAAATATGGAATTGTTTGATCGACGTCTGTACCGTTTTCGCATAACTTTAAATTACTAGCACTAATCCGGCGCTTATCTGGTGGTGTTTGGGGATATCTACTTTGCGGGGTTGTGAATTTTTGTATTAAGACGATTATTTGGTTCTTAGTGACGAATAGATGAAACTTATGAAATACAGCTGGTTGCGTAAAGAGGCGAAAGTCGTTTTATATGATCTATTGGTCGACTCAAGTGCACTTTTACATTTCTTTAGTGGTAGCTTCGTAGAATTGAAAGATGATAGTTTTTAGGGAAGTAATTTAAATGCACCCATCTGCAAACGACGGTTGATGTCACTTGCAGTTTTGCCACAGTTTTATGGGCGGCTAGATTTGCCTCGGACATTATGTTTGGAAAGTAGTATTTTGGTAAGTAGTCAGTGCACCTCAAGCCCTGCCATTACAGATATCACTAGTGACGCGGGTATTGTTTAGAGAGCTTTAGGACATTCCGCCGAATTACCATAACATCGACTTTATAGTTTAATAGCCCAAAACGCCGTACAAATTTTAGAATTGGACGATTGCGACGACAGAGAGCAAAACACTGAAATAGATTTAGGACATTTCGCGGAATGCCCAAGACACCGACACCATATTTCAGAAGTCTAAAACGCCGAACATGACCAAAACGCCGACAACCATTTCGCAGATTTCGCCTATTCCGCTCAATTTCATTATTGAACCATTACGCCGAATGTGACCAAAACGCCGGCTACTATTCCGCCGAATGCGCCTATTATGCCGACTTTATTTTTGCACCATTACGTCGACAATGACAAAAGCGCCGAATGACCAAATCACTGAATAAGCAAAGCGCCGAATGACTAAGGCACCGGATTCCCAAAACGCCAATACTTAATAATGTAGTTTTTTTTATAGATTGCAATTAGATAAGCTAAAATGAAATTTAAAATAAATCTACTGAAAGTTTAGATATGTGCTTTATGCAGGTTTACTTCATTGACTTATTTACATATTTTTTAGTGTACTATAACAAGTGCATGTAGATAAAATAAGATATTCGTGCACACGCCTGCAAATCCTGATAACTCTTTGATTATGCACCGTTGTGCAGTCGTGTTAATTGTTAGTCTGTGGATGTGTCCGTTACTTCAAACGTCTTTATTTATCATTAAGTACTTTCATTTGTTGGTGCACTATTATCTCAAATTAAATGCCTAATATTGCCTAATATTAGTTGACCGGCCTATTTCAACAGCCTTGGTTTTTGTAGCGCGACGTTTCGGAAACCGACTCTGCCTCCGTCATCAGGTTTAATCCTGAGAAGGACTGATTTCGCACTTGAGCCGAATTAATTAAGCTCTACTGTAAATGAACTCGACTCAAATGCGAAATGTTTTCTTCTCTGGACTAATAGTGTGGGCTGGTACGTATATTTCGCTCGATTGGCCTGTTAAAATTGAAATAACTTTTGAAACTTGTTAATGAGTACCTAAGGATGAAAAAATTACTTGCTTCCATTTTTTTCATGCTTATATACAACCCCAATCCAAGATGGCTACCAGACGAGACAAAAACGTGGCCTTAAATTCAGTCCATCAGTCCAACAACTTTAATTTACTTTGATAATTAAAAAAATATGTTTAGGCATTATAGGAACAAAATCAATCTTAAGATATATTTTAACTTATGTGGGTATAACATCCACTGACGTTTGAGCACATTCTGTGTGAAAAATCTTACAATTGAGAACGACAATTTAAAAATGTACGCTGGCTGTGGTATTTATTGATACAACAGACTGATTGTGTGATACATCACTGTACAGGGTGGCCAACTAAGAATGCGAGGTACTGTATCTGGGAAACTATCCATCGTAGAGGCTTGCGCAAAAAAAAAGTTATAACTAAAACGGCCAATAGAAAAACCTGGAAAATATTTTCAAGTTTCTGAAATGGCCGCTAGGGGGCGTAACTACAATCTTGAATCTAAAAAAGTGATCTTTCTGTGAATTCTGCTTTATTAACCTAATAACTGATCTTTAAAGTCGAGGATAATCTGAACTTTTTTTGTTTGGCACTTTTTGACGTATGTCTAAAAATAAAGTGGTGGGAGGTACTCAAAGGTTTCCTTAAATAACCCCCTGTATCTTCGAAACGGCTAAGCCGATTTCAACAAACTTGGACGCGTTGAAATGAGCTGTTCTTGGGCTACAAATGTTATAATATTTGAAGTTTTGTTAGTTTCACATGTCGTCGCTAGAGGGCTTTGTTCGACATTCCGACAGAAACGGTTAATTTTCGCAAAAAAATTAAATGCGTTGGTATGACTTTTTTTCATGAGCAAGTAGCTAAATGATGCCTAAACAAGCTCGTGAAAACTGCATCTCGATATCTTGTTCCTAACCTAAAATATCGGTCAAAGAAAACTTTACACGAAAATTTTTATTTTTTTTAACTATTTTTTTCTGGAATTGTTTCTATTATGTAAGTTGTGGCCCTAAAAAGGACCGATTTAAAGGAGGAAGGTTTTTAATGCCCCCGTAAATGCTCGAAATGCTGACCATCACTCTGTGCATTGCTGAGGCCTCTTATGGGTAGACAAAACTGCAGCTTCAATTTCGGCTCTGAATAGGGTACCTAGAAATTGCGATTTTAAATGTTTGTAAATTTATTCACCAGAATAAAATCACCCTTTTTGAAAGTACTAGGGGCAAGTAAGCAATAAGTTATGCAAAAGGCCTATTTTTTGTTTGTTTAAATGCATATTCACTATGGATATATACGAAAAATACAATTAATAGAAGCAGGCAATGGAAACAGATACCTAAACAAAACATACATAATCCTCAAATTGTCAATAGTTGTCAATACTTTCGCGTTACTTTGAGCAATTTTTGTGCTTTCAAAATGCGTTTTACGAATAATGAAACTACTGATATGCTTGCGGTTTATTTTGATACGCGGCTCGATATCCAAGCTAAAGAAACCGTTTACCCCCCACCACTCTATTTTTATAGATTCGTCAAAAAGTGCCAAACAAAAAAAGTTCAGATTATCCTTCAAAGATCAGTTATTTTTTTATGAGGTTAACATAGCAGAATTCACAGAAACATCACTTCTTTAGATTCAAGATTGCAGTTACGCCCCCTAGCGCACATTTCAGAAACATGAAAATATTTTCCAGGTTTTTGTATTGGCCGTTTTAGTAATAACTTTTTTTTTCCGCAAGCCTCTACGATGTATAGTTTCCCAGATACAGTACCTCACATTCTTAGTTGGCCACCCCGTATATGGCTCAATAAAACATTAAAAAAACATAAACGTACAGTTTCCGGTTTTCATGCTAAATCCCATCATCAGGGGCCGTGCCATGAAAGGCACAGATCTACTAGTGGATTTCAGGATGATTTTGTTCAGTTTGTTGCATTGAAGCGAAGTACAAGGAAAGCAACCGAGCATAGTTTTAATGATCGTGTGCAAAAATTGCTTCAGGAGAGATTCTGTAGCTGCTAAATATAGACGAAAGTCGTTTTGCCTAGTCGCGCGAACAACGAGCAGAATTGTTGAAACTGTTTTAAGTAACTCATTACAAACTTTTGCATCATGTTAGGACTGCCTTCGTACTCCGAAAGTTTTTCCTGAATCCGTTTAACACATTCTCTTTTAACTGGATCACTGACTGCTTTGAGTAGACTTGACCTGATTTCTTGACGACTGCCATAAGTATCATTTTCGTAAACCTCTCCTAATGATCTGCGATTTCCTTCAAGGATTTTCCAACCGCAAGATTCTTGATAGCTAACTGGTCAAGATACACTTGATATAGAGCTAGTAATGTTACTGTGTCAGCAACAAGTGCACTGTACATGTTCTTCCCGGTAAGAACCTTCGATCCAGTAGTTGGAGAATATAACCCCGCGTCTATCCTGGCTTTATCAACCCCACTTCCTTCTATATATTTCCCAAGAGTCCAACACACTGTGTGAGGTTAACCAGGCCTGAATATGAACTGTTCTGAAGACCAGCAGTCACCACACACATTTTATTTAGCCCCATTATTTGTGTATCAATACCTTGTGCTCTCATCAGACCTGTTAACAAAGCATCGTAGATGGTTGGTGGTAATCGCAAAAGATAGGCACATAGTGATACGTTAGTGCAGGGGCTTGAATTAATGGATTAATTAAGGTACCTTTATCTAATGAACGCTGTTTACAGCCTATTGCTCACAGCAAGTCAGTTTGAGTACTATATTCCAGGTTAGGTGCGATCGATTTTTCACGAAGTTTACATGAAATTTTATGTTTCGAAGGAACTGGAGCAGCACAAGATGAAAGCTTGCACGAAAGCGCTTCTGGTAAGGTTCCTTCTGAGGTTGTGCGATCAAGAACCATCTGACTTGTTATAGGTTCACCACCTACTGTCTTGGACTGAAAATTAGCTAGTGCAGTTCCCTGAAGAGTGTCTCAGATGGAGCTGCTTCAAGGAAGTAAATGTCGTGTGAGTTTATGAATGTCCAATGCCAAACCAACCAAACGCGGAGTCTCTGCACTCGATTACAAGGTAGTGGCCTCATCCTTTGGGCAGTATGAGACCTGTCTGTCAGATTTGAATGCTTGAACAATGTGTTGAAGCATAAGTATCCATTTCAGCATCCCATCTCTCGGTCTGGATCCTCTTTCTTCCTTGAATCAATTGTAGGCAGAACGTGTAGAGCATTACCGGAGGAGTGTAGTTTGCGAAAGACCTTTCAAACACCCATTTTGGTGAATCTGCAATCTCTTTTCGATGTATTTGTGGTGCTTTCATTAGTACTTGGACATCTCCCTTAGTATGGCTACGTTAAATTGCCAGCGTCACTGCGGTTTCCTTTGTTTTGGTGGATAATATCTGCTCCGATTTGCTTTTCTGCAAAGGTTTATTGAAGAGTACATTCGGAATGTTTTCCAAAATAAGCTGTTTCAGGTATTTTTTAAACTGAGGGGGGTCATTCACTGAACAACCATTTTCCCTCAGAATATTTGTGTATGTGCGTTGGAGGGGGGTCATTCACTGGGCAACCATTTTCCCTCAGAGTATTTGTGTATGTTACGTTGATATCGTTAATGTTAAGTAGAACACATCGTTCGTCTAGGAGATCTTTGCTTACAGCATCAACTATTTCTAAGCCTGGTAGTATTTTCCAAAACCTATCTTGTATTGAAAAACCAGTGTCTTTTTGTAGCAGCTGCCGCTTTTGCTTGATGAGACACGGGAGGTGATACTTGATATTATAGGCAACTGCTGAAAGAGGATCTGAAGATGCTACAAGGTTACTGAGGTGCACTCTTACACTTTTATGTTTTGGTTCCTCCCCTATCTCCCGCAATTGCTTTCCCATGTTTTCTGATGTACCTTCATGAAGATTCACGCTGCTACTTTCCTGACATAAAATGCATTTGTCTCTATCGTACCTCTCTCGTGATAATCTTCCACATGTAGGGCTTTCTGAGCTTGGACCAATAGAGGGCCTGCCTTTTTTCTTCGGGAGAACAAATTTGGATGTGGCTGTTTGTGAAAATCTTTTTTGAGCTCGTTCAGCCTTGACAGTGCTAGTTAGATTTTGGTAGCAGTCTCTGTGATAAATTACCTTCTGCTTCAATAATTCATCAACTGGTAAATCTTGTAATAAATGTTGCAAATTACTGTATTCTCTGTCACCGATTATTAGCCCTTTGGAGATTTCTGGCAAATTATGCAAATATTAATGTTGAAGGACAGACTTGGTAGGTTGAAGTCACGCCATTCTAAATGGAAATATTACCTGAGATGAAATAAAGGGAAATAATGTACATCAACCAACCTGACATGACACATTCACATTTCGCAGCACACAATAGCTAGGTTAGGTCTAATCTATACAAATATTCCTCACACCATAGTTGATTAAGTATAGAAATTATTATTACTTATAACTAGCATTGTTCGTGTAAGATTGTGTGAAAATGTAACAACACAAGGAAATAAAATTCACGACAAAAAACACAAGTTAGCGTCAAACAACAATGACGGTGCCATCTGTTTGAATTGGAAAAAGTCTAACAACTGCAGAAAAAATAATCCTCTATGGAATTATCCAGAGTAACTTTCCGTATGTAGAAAAACCTATCGAGCGGTTTTCACATTTGCGTAAAAAGGGTTTGCGGAATAATTTAGAATTAACCACTTTACGTAATCTTGAAAATACCGAAAATTCCCCAATATGAACTGTTTTGATCTGCGCCGTGGCGAAGTCGGTAATCATTGCTACTTTTGCAATAATCTCGTAGGCAAACAAAAGGCAAATAATCATGTTTTATATATGAAGATAAAAGTTTACAATCTCCTCTTTACAAAAATATAAGTTTTATTGTGTTTGCTGTGCAAGAAAGTATCACATTTTTGTACGGAAGGTAGCAATCTTACGGAAGGTAGCATTTTTATGCAGCTCGATCGAGATATATACCATCTGTTAGATTTAGAAGGTAAGAAGAGGTGGTAAAAAAAGCAACAGGGCGGTTTTTGACTAATAAACATATTGATAAGCTTGTAAAATCAACAAATCAATTTTAACACGCGAATCGCGCCATAGTGTGGATTAGTACATACCAGCCCGCACTATAAGCCTGATGACGGATACAGGGTCTGATTCCAAAACGTCCAAAAACTGCCAAAATAGGCCCACTAACTCAACTAATATGAGACCACAGTTACAAAACACTTATAATACAGATTTAATATTGTGTACTTATGTTATAAAAGGTGGGTTATTATGAGTAATTTGTTACCTCTATTTTTTATTTTGGCTAAATATACGTTGGCTAATGGTTAATCGCCGTTATCAAAAAATTCTATGAAAAGAAATGTTATTTTTTAAGGACGGATTCTGAACAAGAGAAACGCCTCTTAAATATTTAGGGCGCTGCTGATTTTAGCCAATATGAACTCTCGAGCTCTGGTAGTTACCGCTATTAGTGATGATGGAGATGATAATGATAGAGACCTTCAATTTTCTGATGAAGACAACGAGTGGACAGACATTCTCGCAGAAATACCGAATTTCAACTTGGATGAAAATTCAGTAGGTATAAAAATTCTCATAAACAAAAGTCCATTATAAAAACTTACAGTTATCGTCCTCAGTAAATGACTATCTTTAATTAGTTAATGTAGATGACAATTCAAAACACCCTCTAGCGAACAAAGGCTAACAATGAAAAATATCATAACCAAGAAACAAATTTAACCACAACCAATCAAGTTATGATGTAAGCGTATATGTTAATAAATTTAATTTGAAATTGCTTGGCAACTACGCATAATGTAGTAGTAGAACAACTCTAATATTTTTAAGGGTGCGGGATTGAGATATAATTTTTGTTATGACACAGTAAGTAGCCCTTCGTACTCAGTATATTCAGATTAGATAATTTTTATAATACAGATCCTTCTACAATCATTAAAAGCGGATGTTTTCCGCATACTTGAAGGCTAAATTGTTTCAAAGGTATCCCCCAGAGATAGTATTCTGAAATAAAATCCCGTCACTAAAATATCTTTCAGTATTATATGTATGATTGCATTCATTAAATAAATTCTGTATGTGGCCAGATCTGGTAAATAAAGTAGAGGTTCCATTAATTCACACTTTAAATCTGTCAAATTTTCCGATCGGCAAACTAGCTTAATGCGCAGGTCCATCTTTCTGATAAAAAATAGTTTTTTTTCACAAGGTGGACTTCTCCCCAACTAGTTCATTTTGTACTTGTTCAAAACAGTTATGTCTACGTTTACATTCAGTCACCTATTTTGCGAATGTAGAAAATGAAGAATCAAACGCTTTATAAACATTAACTAAGTTTGGATGAATTCTCGTTGGCGACGAACCGTCCAAAACAATATACCAATTTATTCATTTCATCAAAATGTAGCAAATTATGAACAACTATTCACATTTACGTTTAATTTTTGGTACGGTTTTATACGCTAAATTGTCGGAAACGAAACAAAAAGTAGTAAGTAGTAAGTAAAGCGAATGTTGTAGAGCCAACTCATCTGAACAATGGGGTGTAAAGCGTTCATTATTGGTATAGATATTGTCCAGTGCTGATACATACTTATTAATATTGTTAAAATGTATTCACCAGAGGCGCTGCTGTCGATTACATGCAACATATTATTCTAAAGAAAGTTTTACCCTGTATGAAAATACGTATTTTATTAACATTTTTAGACTTAACAACTACACACAAACATTTTTCCTCTCTTGCACTTTTTCGATAAAAGCGATAGTTTTTTTAGATTGCTTAAAAAAACAAACTGCGGAAATTTTGCAGCGCCAATGGATGCAGTAATGCACCACTCTTTAATAGCAAAAGGAAAACCCTTTTCTCGTATGGTACTTTTAATAAGTGTGCTTTGAAGGAACAGTATTCGTTATATAACAAATAAGGTTGTGGACAAAGGCGGTATATCAGAAATGTAAACCTTGAAGAAAATCCTCAAACCAGTACAAGAGGACTGGCTACACAGTCTAACGTTTGGTAAGGCCTTCTTTGGAACTTGGTTGATGATAAGCTTTTACGTCCCTTTAAGCATCAACCGGTTCAACAATTAACTGCAAATATTTACCTGCTAACCGTCGTCAACGACGTTCTCTGCAGTCTCCAGTTTTGGTAAAATGCATGAAAACCCATCTTAGTAGATCCGGTAAGTGTAAGGAGTTTATGCTTTTTGGTACTAATTCCTTTGAAGGGGGCTTGCGGCAAATTGTGAGGAATATTTGTCATCAACCTGCGATTTTTATTTAGATCAATTTCCTTAAAGTCATCATTAAAGGTGTTTCTGAAGTATCAAATACGTCTGTTCGCGGCCCTCACTTGCAAATGCGCAACGTTAGAAATTAAAAATTGTTCGTTTGTATTCGTTTTTTTTTCTGATCATAAAAGGAGAATTTGGCCCTTCATAGAGACTTTTGATATTTATGAAATCATATTTTTCCATAGAAATCACAGTAAATGGATTTTTCTTGCCACACATTCTAACCAGTTGCTGCCAGTCCCAGGGCACCATAACTTTGTATTGTTTGTTTCTTCCATTCCCTTTCAATAACTGAGCGAGCAGAGTCTGCCTCTAGGTGCGTATGTCGCCGCACCAAAAATTTGTGTTGTATTATGACTAGCTGTGGATATTTTTTAAGAATCATAGAATAGCACATAATCATGCCAAAATTTCTGTTTTGAGAGGGACATTTATCCGATCAAATTATCAATTTTTTTAAGCCAGGTGGCAAAGTTATCGAATCAATCCTTTTTAAAAGGCAAGAGATCATTTAGTTGACAACCCTGCCTGCTACAGTCTCATCAAACATGCAGAAATATGTTTTTTTGTCACTAGCATCATGTAGTATGTAATTGAAAGTCCAAAGCTTGAGTGAGTAAAAACTTTGTCCATTAGTAAGAACTGGCGTTGGAATAATTTTTTGAGATTGATCTTGGCGAGACGTATCTTTATCAATTTTTTTAGTTGATACGTATTAATGGTGCTATCTAAATGAAGATTATGTTCTTCTAGAAGTATTTGCTTCTCTTCAGTTGTAAATGCATCTCGTAGCTTGACTTCAGAGCAGTCGCAAAAATTGCATGTATCGTTGTACGGTTTTTTGAAAGCATAGTTAGATTCGTTGGTGAAAATTTCACTATACAGCCACAGTTTTCCAATTTCATCTTCAACATATAACAGTAGTAATGGGACACCTTGGCCGCCATCTTGGATTTTGACGTCACAAGACCGCCCACGTGGGGGGCCAGATTTTCCACCCTTATTTTTACTCGCTTACGGCTATCGTTTAGCGATTCAAGATGGAAGGTCAATTTAAGCACCCCTTTTCGGCGATAGTTGCAGGTCCGTCGGGATGTGGGAAATCGTATTTTATCGTTGATTTTCTAAAAAATATCGAAACCGCCTGCGATACAGGTTTTGAAAAAATTATCTGGTTTTACAGTGAGTGGCAGCCTTTATTCAAAGATCTCTCTGTTGAGTTTCAAAAGAGTTTACCTGATATGCAACAGTTTGACGGGGAAAAACATGTCTTAATAATAATTGACGACCTAATGCGGGAAACTAACGGCTCTGTGGTTGATATTTCTACAAAGGGCTGTCATCATCGAAATCTAAGTGTGTTTTTCTTAACGCAGAACATATTTCATCAAGGACGTGGACAGCGGGATATTTCTCTCAACGCCCATTACATAATTTTGTTTATGAACCCACGTGACAGAGCACAGATACAGCATTTAGCAAGACAGATTTCGCCGGACAACCCAAAATTTTTAGAAGCCGCGTGCCAAGATGCTACTTCAAGCCCACACGGATATTTATTGTTCGATTTAAAACAGAATACACCGGTTGTGCTACGTTATAGAACAAACATATTCGGGCCTCAAGGTATCTGCCAGGTATATATATATAGCGAAAAAAGGGTTTAAGTCTCACAGTCATAAAGATTACATCATATATGATGGCTGACGTTTTAATCGAGAACACTGATATCCTACGTGCATTAGCCCGATTAAGTAAAAGTGAACGTGACGCGTTATTGAAATGTTTGGATAGTAAACAGGTAGAGTGTATTTGTGAGTGTGCACATAACATTCTAAAAGGTCGTGTACCTCTGTCAGTTGATCAGAAGCAGCGACTCTCTCAACATAAGCACACTTTAAGACGCTTGGCACAGCGAGGCGAATCTATAAAAAAGAAGAAACAGTTTCTTGTACAGAAAGGTGGTGCATTTCTACCACTGCTGTTAGGACCATTACTCGGCGGAATTCTGGGTAATCTGTTTCAATAACCATGGACCACACTCTGAAGAAGATGATTATTCTACCGATGGACTTTATACAGCGCTTACAGGCACCAGATGTTACACAAAACAACATTTTAACGCAGCTGGGTAACGATATGGATAAAGTTTTAAAAACTAAAATGACCGACCATGACAAATGGCAGCAGTACAACCAAGTTCTTCAAAGGTATCTACACTTTTCCAATCAGTTACGTCAGCCCACCAGTATAACAATTAGCGGTGACGCTGTTTCTGATGATATTAGAGATTTACCGCAACGCAAAGGTGTGACAGACGACGAGATAGTATCAACGCTTCCGCCTTCATATAAGAGAAAAGGCGCGAATTTGTTACATATACTGAATATGAACAGCGAAGTTTTTTGGGATAAAAGGGGCACTGTCACAATAAAAGGCGAAATCATACCACATTCAAACATTATCGATCTGGTTCACGAGACGTTAAGAAAACGAAAAACCACAAATCCGCGCGGTTGGCGTCAGTTTGCGACGTACATTAAAGAGATAAATATACACCGAGCGTTTATCGGAAACACGCAAAGGTATGATGTTTCTGTATCGCCCAGCGCTGAACGGACCCTCACAACTATAGGTGAGAATTACGATACTGATAGTGAAACGCGAGAAACACCGAGAAGAATCTCTCAAAGAAGAAGAGGACTTTCACTAGATTGGGATTCGTGGCGGTCATAACATGGATGCTGTATACTATGATCCCTCCCACCCAGCAGGGTTCGCTGGTATAACACCTTTAACTAATGCTGTAAAGGGTAGATATGGTGAAGTAAAAAACTGGCTACAGACACAGGAAGCTTATACGGTACCTAAACCAGTCAGAAAAAAGTTTCCACGAAATAAATATATTGTGAGTAACCTTTACGAATTGTGGCAGGCTGATCTTTGTGATATGCGGACTTTAAGTAAACACAATAGCGGATACAACTACATACTAACGGTAATTGATGTATTTAGCAAGAGAGCATGGGCGAGAGCACTTAAAACGAAGACAGCCTCATCTGTAATTGAAGCATTCGCGGATATTCTTAAGGATTGCGACAATACTCCGGCAAATCTACAAACGGATAAAGGCAAAGAGTTTGTGGCGAGCAGTGTACACAATTTTTTCAAGAAACAAAATATCAATTTCTATGTAACAAATAACCCTGATGTAAAAGCATCTGTAGTTGAAAGATTTAATAAAATATTGAAAACAAAGATGTGGCGTTATTTCACTTACAAAAATTGCTACAGATATATTGATGTACTCGAAAGACTTGTGACTGCCTACAACAATAGTCCTCATTCAAGTATAAAGATGGCCCCCGCGGCAGTAAACGATAAAAACATTTCGGAAGTGTGGAATAACCTGTACGCGAAAGGTTTAGGTCCAGTACGCCATCCTAAATGTAAAGTCGGTGAGCACGTCAGAATCGCCAGAACTAAGTAGACCTTTGAGAAGGGATATGAAACGAATTGGAACGATGAAGTTTTTACAATTAGTACGGTGATAAAAAGAAGACCACCAGTTTATAGAACAATCGATCTTAATAACGATCCTGTTACGGGCACCTTTTACGAAGAAGAATTTCAAGTTGTTACGGTTGATAAATATACTCTATTCAAAGTCGATAAGATTCTAGCTGAGAAGGGTCGTGGGCGAAATAAACAATACCTGGTCAAGTGGCGTGGATACAGTGACAAATTTAATAACTGGGTGTTAGCTTCGCAGCTTAGAGATATATAAAAATTATCTTACCTTATTGAGTAATAGCTCTATGACGTATTATCCAGGTAATATGACGTCAAGTTTTATTACGCAACTGCCAAAACGAATAAGATTAACGGGCTCATGGGTTGTAGGGATAACGGAAATTCAGTACCCATGTTCTTTTGCAGCTGTAAGTGCAACAGATAATTTAATTTATTATAGAACAGAGCCACCTGACGACGAGAACATGCTAGAAACGATATTAAAAAAGGCCGCAGAATATTTTCAACTCGACAACGAGAAGATCATTTATATTGAAGATGGCTGGTACGTGATACGATTCGCTTCGGGAAATTACGCCAGCATAGAAGAAATTATCAGCGAGCTAAATAACCATGTACTAATAAGTAAATTGCTAACAATCGAATATCATAATCTAACTAAACGCGTCACTACGAGATTAAAAACTCGGCTCTCGCTATTCGGATTCTCACAACGTCTAGCCTTACAATTGGGTTATCGACCGTATCAGAACATAGCCATGGAACCAATACCCCCTCACCCCGCTAGTATATGGATAGGCTTACCAACTCAGATGTTTGTTTATTGCGACATCGTTGAACCGCAAGTTGTGGGTGATGTTTTATCTCCGCTTATGCGTATAATAAATATTACTTCAGAAAACTATGCTTACGGGGGTCATAAAGATGTGGTTTTCTCGCCTGCACACTACATACCGGTAATGACGCGGGAATTTGAAAACATCGAGATTATTATAAAAGCAGATACAGGTGCTGCAATGCCATTTGAGTTTGGAACGTCGTGCCTGAAGCTACACTTTAAGGAAGTACAATAATGGTTTGCTCTTACCAGCAATATTACATGAATCAGGCCGGTAACGGTATCAACGCGGTCATGGGATAGGGAGCTGGTTAGGCGGTATATTTAAAAGTATAATACCGTTATTTAAGTCTGGCGCAAAGGCTATTGGTAAAGAAGCTCTTAGAACGGGTGCTAATATTCTTGGTGACGTCATAGAGGATCGACCTATTAAGGATTCTTTTCAAGAAAGATTTCACGAGGCAAGTAGAAACCTTAAGCGTAAAGCCGACGAGAAAATCGATAAAATGATGGAAGGTTCGGGTTATAAAAGAGTACGTCTGACTGATAATAATCAGTCTCAACTGAGAGTTGTTGCTAAGAAGAAGCCTGCTTACGACGATATATTTTCAAGATAATGCCTTTTCTACATGCCCAATCGTGTGAATGCGTCAAGTCCGAATTGGATTTGTTCGCTTTACCAGCGACGCAGACAAGTATCGAGAGTGGTGAATGGATATTTTACAAACCTTTATCAGCTCTGAGTGATGACGCCCCAATAGAATTTGTAGTCCCCGGAAATGGAAATGATTATATAGATTTAAGTCAGACTATGCTGTACATTACAGCTAAAGTTCTAAAGCATGATGATACAGCACTTACAGACGCTGATGTAGCACCGGTAAACAATTGGATGCATTCGCTTTTCTCACAGGTGGAGGTTTACTTAAATCAGAAGATGGTGTCACAACCAAACAACACCTACGCCTACCGTTCATATATCGAATCGCTGCTAAATTATGGAAAGGATGCCAAGAGTTCACATCTAGGGTACCTTATGGCACAATGATACAGCTGGACAGATGAATGCATTGGAGAACGCTAATAACGGTTTCTCTAAAGGTCAAGCACTTGCGGCTACCGGGAAACAGATAGAGATGATTGGTCACGTGCACTCGGATTTGTTTAATCAAGAAAAGTTTCTCATAAGTGGTGTTGAGTTAAAGACTAAATTTGTACCTAATGGCGGCACTCGCTTCAAATTACAAGATACGAATTATAGACGCTAGTTTACTGGTGAGACGTATGCGAATCAATCCAACTATTCTAATCGCGCACGCTAAAGCTTTAGAAACAACAGCCGCAAAATATCCTGTTACAAGGCATACAGCGAAAATCATTGGATAATGTAGCAAATAAAGCCTTCAACGGTGACTACCCCTCAAATCCGTTCAATTTTCATCACTGCAATATTAACCACATGTCATTATATATTGACGGACAACAAATTCCTTCGAAGGCATTACAACCAGACTTTACAGCTAATGGTTTATACGTAAGAGCGTACCATACCTTATTCTCTGGTACAGGTATTCATTTTTTGAATGAAGGTAACGATATATCAAGAAGTGATTATTCCAACGGCTACTGTTTAATGGCCTTTGACCTCACACCTGACCTGCCTGCAAACGCTAGCACGCACTGGAATTTAGTTAGAAACGGGTCCCTTCGGCTGGAAGTCGGGTTTGAAGAAGCGCTCACCGTAACCGTTAACTGTCTGGTGTATGCAGAATTCGATAACGTGATCGAGATCGATAAACATCGGAACGTCGTTGTGGATTTTAGCTGTTAAAAGTGGTAGCTCTAACCTGCAAGCTTCAGTGTACAGCAGCAGCCGATAGAAGATGGACGCATACTTGGACGTACAAGGGTTTAGTGGTGTTAACAACGAATTCATACCTAAAGAAATTGCCGTGGTTACAGATCACGGTCGTTTATCGCTGATGCTAATAAAACCACCGCGAGGCTACTTTATATCAGGATCCATGTCACGACAGATAAAATTTCTGGAAGATAATTATCATGGATTGAAATGGTGGTGGGGTCATGTACATTACAACAATTTCCGTGAGGAGCTGATGAGAGTGTTGCGCCCATTTAACAAAATTCACGTTAAGGGCGGTGAAAAACAACAGTTTTTAAGGTTTCTTAACAAACCAATAGTAAACTTGGAGGAGACTGGTTGCCCGTCGATTAAACAGTTGAAAAAGGAAGCAAAAGCATATAGCTGTTTAAACCATAACATCACTGAGCCTATGTGTGCACTGGAAAACGCCTTACTACTGCAAGACTGGACGCATACCAATTCCAAAGATGTATGCGGTACAAGTGTTGAGATGCTTGAAATCGATCCCCAGCCACAAGAAAAATGTGTTTCGGCTTGTATGTGTTTCTAATCAACCACCGAGACACGCACCTCGACCGTGTGCAATTATCGTAAACACGGATCCTGCAAGCAAACCAGGTCAGCATTGGACCGCTATCTACATTGACGAGAATGGTGATGGCGAGTATTCTGATTCCTTTGGGCGAGCACCGCAAGGATATCATTTACGTTTCCTAGAGAAGAATTCCATATGCTTCGTATACAATAAAAAAATTCTGCAAGACTATCATTCGGATGTATGTGGATTTTATGTCTTAGTGTTTCTATATTTTAGATTAGATAATTTACCTATGTTTGATTTTGTAAAAAACTATTTTAGTACATGTTTAATTCTAAATGGTGAGATAATTAAAATATTGTTTAACGTCTGTTATCCAACCATTCTATTCTGATAAAGATATTTTTAGTACCTTACTTTTTAATTAAGAATTGCGCAATACCTATTGTTTTTTCTTTTAATTCGGCATGTGTGTTTTTTTTAAAATCGTGTTATATAAAATTTATTATTTAGTGTTTTTAAAAAGAAAATGTATTAACCATTTATATTGGTTTTTAGACTATTAAATTAAATTTAACAGTGTTATATAATTATACGGTAATTAGTTAAAAGTAAACGTGAACAGTGATTTCTTACTACATATTGTTATGGAATTAATTACACAAGCAACACAAAGCGGTGACTATCACTCGTGAAGTAGTAGTGCCTCAAAACGTTCTTTAGGTACAGAGCTGGTAAGTGTGGTGTTAACCCTTTATTTATTTACAGATTTTTAATTACAGTTATAAAACACAAGCATTAAGTTTCTTTAAAAAATATTAAGGCGTACAACATTCTTAACGGACGGATGGATATTATTTCAATGCAGGTAAACTATGTTTTTAATATGCGTTTTAGAAAACACAAACTGTTAATGTAATTAATTAACTTAATAAAAATCTTTTGTTTCATTAGGAATGTCAGTAATTTTTTTTTATAGCTCACTGAGGATTTTTTTTAATTATGACAATAAAAATAAGTGTTCTATAATTAAATTTTATTGTCATTCAAATTCCCCACGTATGATTAATCCTAATACAACTGCTATCTCCTTATTAGAAATACAACGTTTAGGTAAAAGATCATCCAATAGCATTTGGCCGTTTTTAAAACAATAGGACCGATAATAATAATATCTTATTAATTATGCAATTATTGTATGCGTATGTGTCTGCTCAGCCTCCAGGGTTACAACCAAAAGGACCTTAATACCATCAGAAATAACCCTAAGACCTAGCTACAGGTCCCGCCCCAAGACTAAACCCTAAGACTTATCCCTAGCTCCAGCCCCAGCACCAAGACCAAACTCTAAGACTTATCCCTAGACCAGCCCCCAGCCCTAAGCTCCAACCCTAAATACAGTTCTAAGCCAAGACCAGCCCCCACCCCAGTCCGCACGTTAGCAACCACAGAAAAGTCCTAGCTGTCAAAAGGTCCTTAATACAGCCATAAGGTTTAACCCCCAAAAGAAATAATAATAAAAATAAGGGTAATACGGTCCTTCACGTAAGCGAGTAAAAAATAATTAGGGTTGACCTATAGGGTAGAAAATACAATCTCACACGTGAGTGTGTAAAAATAGGGGTGAAAATACACGTCCTATACGTAAGCGAGTAAAAATAACTAGGGTTGAAAAGGGCCTTCGAAAAGAAAGGATACGGTCTCACACGAGGGTATATAAAAAATAAGGGTTGAAAATGCGGTCTCACACGTGGATGTGCAAAAATAGGGGTGAAAAAACACGTCCTACACGTAAGCGAGTAAAAATAAGGGTGGAAAATCCGGCCCCCCACGTGGGCGGTCTTGTGACGTCAAAATCCAAGATGGCGGCCAAGGTGTCCCATTACTACTTATAACTCATGCATTTTAGTTATGTTTAATTTGCCGTCCAGGTATTTCTTTAAACACGTACTACGTCTATAATGGGAATTTCATCGCTTGTTTTATTTGGGGGAATTTTCTTACCCATTAAATCCGCAGAAATGACTACAACACCAGAAGATCTTTTTGATAACGCAGTTTCTACGTATGTATGAGAAATGTTTAATGTATTCAGAAAAAATAATTTGCATACTTTACTGTTCTGTTGTTTTTTAAAATTAATAATAAATAGACGTGTTTCTTTGTTTTTGCCCGGTTCTTAAATGCCTTCTCTGAACTGGTTCGGCTTTTATACGAGGTGATACAAATTTTTTCGCGATCTTCATTAGGAAAATTATGGGAACACTTTAATCTGCATATGTCTTTGAAAGCACCTTTAGTTTTTCTACTAGGAATATTTTTTCTATTCTTTGCAATGTATTCCTCCCCAGCAGCTCTTTTGCGTTTTCTCTAATTACAGATCCATGTTAATGGCTTGCGTTGTCGTTTTCGAGATCTTTGTACTTTTGAAACATTGTTTCGCAAGTTTTCTTCCTGTACTTCTATTTCATTGTTGGCAATTAAATTGTTTATCCTTAAATTTTATTGATTGTCTTCACTTGTGATGGAACTTGATTCAGTCTCTGATGGTTGGATATAATCACGGTCCAAATCTGAATCGTTAACATTCATCTCAAATTCTTCCAGCTCTTCTGATGTTAACGTGGAAGAATTCACAGCTTTTGACGCATTACATGCTGAATCTTCATTAATTGACGAGATTTTGCCTGAAGTGCAATGAACATAACTTCGTCAACAATATTTTCTGAAGGAGTCCCGTATTCAAGAATTTTTGTTACAGGCAACTCACAAATATTGCTTTCCTGATAGTCATCTAACAGCTAATGTTTTCCGAAACGGTCATATTGGCGATAACGTCATGGGTTTCTGAAAAAAAGTTATAATAATTTTAATTTGGGGTAAACAATGTTAAGTCACAAATAACTAAACAGCCTGTGAATTTCAAAGATAAGTGAGTATATAAACGAAGATTGATTAATTGTATTGGCTATCAGTATTACTTAACATTTGTTAAAGTTGAAAATAAATAAGGCAACGTACCTATTGTTTCATGAGAAGGTGAGGTTAGGTTGCTACAATCTACTTGAGACGTATCTTCCTTCGCACCAATGTCTTTTTGGAACACTAAGTCACACATTAGCTTTCCTCTACTAATGCTTGCCTGTGTTACAAAACTGCTCATGAATACACAAGTATTTTATTTAGGTATAGTTAATAAAACTTTCGTACCCTTAACACCTAAAGCGAATTTTAGCGACGAACGTGGCTCGTCACTTTTTTCAGGGCCATTAAAATGGTGATGTCATTAACAACTGCTGTCGCCAAAAACATTTTCCATCAGTCTGCCGTCTGTTGTTTACAATTTAAAATTTATGGTTACGTTCTCAATTCAAATGCAATGAGCCAACAACAGAATTTGCTTATATTGTGAAATAACATGCGCTTTTATTGTGACAATGCCATCATTTTGCATCCATTGAATAACACAACTAAAACTTACAAAATAACAGAAAAGGTACTCTTATGTGCTGCTGTAATTAGGGAAACACAGATTTGACCAGATGGGTATTATGAAGATTGGTTATCTCGTTAACTAGAAACGGATATTTACTGAATGTTTCGAAAGTGTGTTTAGAAGTAGAAAAAAAAAATATGCTCATGGTGGGCATATACCAGTTCCAGGGAAAGTGTTTACTAATGACATTATGGTATCTTGGAAAAGCAGAAACATTTGTTTCTATTGCTGACAAATTTAATGTAACCGAATCCACTGTGTTATGTGTTACGGAAAGTTATGTAGCAACAGTGTCAAGTTTAGATACAGAATACATTACATGGCCTAATGCTGCAAAATGCACTATTATAGAGCAACAATTCAAAGGTCTTGTTGGAGATCTTGGTAAGGTAATTTGTATGGTTTGTATAGATACTATCCTTATGTTCGCAATCGATGGCTGCCACATCCCTTGCAAAGTGCTAGAAAAACATGAGCTGAGCTATCTGAATGAATAGGAAACATTGCCATTCAATCATATTTTCCTGGGATTTCCTGGCTCAGCTTACGGTTATAGGGTGAATATTCTTTTTGTGAAATAACATATACCAAAGTCATGATTTATAGGTGTTTCAAAGTAGCAGTTTGTGCAAGAATGTAGAAGAGTTTGGGCTAGATACTTGTTTTTATAATAACTATCATTTACTGGGAGATTCTGCCTATTTCCTAAGGGAGTGGTTAATTACACCTTACATGTACGTTTTAACATTTTTTGTAAGGTTTGTTTTTTAATGTCTACTGTTTTAGAGATAATGGTCAACTAAGTCGAGCCTAAACAAATCATAACACAATTCATAGTCGTACAAGAGTAGTAACTGAAAATAATACTTTTTGGAGATTAAAAGGAAGCTGGAGGATCCTCCAATATCTGAATGCATAACACTGTTAAGAAAATAGTTTTAATAACTACCGCATGCTGTGTGTTACATAATTTTACATACTTATGTAACGATCATATGTGACCTGAAACTTACTTTGAGGAGGATGATTCATTTTATGCCAATTCTAGACATGAAAGTAATATGAAACGCAATTCTATAAAGGATTTATTAAGTAACAATGTCTAGACTCGAGTGTGTTATTAATGTAGAAATGCAGTTTTTTAATAAAGATATTTAATTGTTGTAATAATTTTGTCTGCATGACTTTTCGGTTTTTATTTTAGATGGTGCCCGACCAATGGGTGACGAAGTACCGCTAGTGGAAGGCCTAGGGGGCTCTTCATTTTCCGTAATAACTTCAATGTTGCTTTCGTTTTCCTGTTCACCTTGAATACTGGATTATAAAATAAATTTAGAATTGAATTTATGTGTACCAATGAATTAGTCTACAGTGTACGTGGGATTAACACTGTGCTTTGCACCATACACGCGTGAGTATTAAATCAAAATAGGGTGGTAGTGGTTTTCCCCCTTCAGTGGCAGTTTTACTGGCCCTTGTTAATTGTAAATATGATTTCGTAAGGTTATGACATTTCTGCCGACAACGCTCAGCTGCTTTTTGCCGGTACCGACATTAAACATTTGCCAAATTTTTAACTTTACAGTTTTTTCACCGTTAAATAATTTTTCATGCTTGTTACTACTCTTCAAAGTTAGAACAGTTATAGTGGCCTTATGTCGCCTTGAGTTTGATGCTGAGCAGATTTCCAAATAACATCCTCCATAGAAGTACTTAGCGAAGGATTAGTTTTTGTTTCCGAAGCAGCAGGAACTTCTAAGTGTGGGAATCGGTTTCCATCGACTGTAACAAGTGCGTTATTATCAATATTTGTATATTGACCACAACCCTAGGGTAATTTATATCTTGTTCCATCTACAATTAATTAAGCAAGATTGAAAATTGAAGCAATTTAAATACCGTCAGTAACAATTATATTGTACCCATCTTCCACATCTATAACAGTTGCATTTTGAACGTTTTCCATGACTACTGTAAGGTATAAAAAGATAATTATCAGAATACTTAAACAGAGTTATGCAAATATTAATCACAAAACGACCCTTTAAGAGGCTAAATTCACAAATCGACCTTCGAGTGACACGAGTATCAACAAACCATCAATTTTATTATTGAACAGTTCGAATTTTATAACAATGACGTTACCTGTTCATCACTAAAACGCGAGTTTCCTTAATTCGTGAACCATGTTACTAGCGAAAACTCGCCTCTATTGTCGAAACTATGTAACTACGGACATAACACTGTTTACCATAATAAAGATAGAAGCTTTAAATGCTCGTTGTGTATAAGTCAGTTGAAAAAAAAAGGTGACTTAACATAATATACATCTGAGGCGCTGAGTTAGGTATAGGGATGTGTAATAACATATACCTTAAAAGTTAATTAGCAATCCAAACCTACAAGAAGAAATGTAGCATTCCATTTAATATAAGAAGGTAGGTTACTACTTCCGGTATAATCGGAAGTGCCAAATATTTGAAAATATTGCTAAAAGAAAGATCATCACGAAAAATTGGGGAATGCAAATTTTTAGAATTTTTCCGATGCAGTTTTCCGTATTTGTCTAATAGGCCATCCTTAATGAATCACCCGGTATATATATATATATATATATATATATATATATATATATATATATATATATATATATATATATATATATATATATATATACAGTGTATCCAAAATTGGTCTGTGCAGTATTGCTATCTTGGAAACTATAAGAGATCGAAAGACGGTTAAGTGGAGAAAGTTTTAGAGAATTTTGAGCCCACTAAAATTCCATTCTGAAATCAAGGCTATCTCAAATATTTTTCAAAATATGCGAAAAAAACTGAAAATCGCCAATTTCTATTTTTAGCTATATCTCTTTTATTTGAACAGATACAAACAAATAAATTACACTTTGCCATTACGACTTTTTATCCTCTATTGCTTGGTGATGGGGCGGAAATTAGCTAATGGTATAAAATGCTTCCTTTTTTATTTTAAATCCACTTAATGATAATTCGACGTTTCGACCCTCATTCTTGACATTTTCAAATATTTCTTTTTTTTATGAAACATTTTTGAAAAAAGAACTACCAAAGCAATTTATTCTGCAAATGTACATTTATTTCAACTCATAATTCATAATAGGACGTTTCGACTCATCAAAAGCATCATCAAGTAATCTCTTATGAACAGTAGCTACCTATTCGTAGATAACTATTTATTACGATATCGAAAAGCCTTTCCAAAACTTCTTTTAAAAATACTCAAATGTTTACTTGGTATTCATAAATAAATTGCTCAAGCAAAGGAGTGAAAATAATGGGGAATATTAAAAAAACACATAGTAGTTATTAGGGTGTTATGTTAAATGTTACTTATTTAAACCATAAAATTATGACTAAAAAGTAATTAAAAAACGTTTTTAGCAATGAGTCATACATTTTACAACGCTACAATATCAAATAATTTTTATAGTGTTTTATATTAATATTAAATGTATTTTACAGGATAATTATAAAACCGACATTACTATTATTCAAAATGTCGACCATTTTTTTCAATGCACTTTTCACATTTTTTTGCGACAGTTCTGGTTACTCGACGTATTGTATTACAATTAATATTTTCAATAATATTAATAATTCGATGTTCCAGAACTTGCCTATTTTCTGGGGAATCAAATTCATACCCCTCATTTTTGACATATCCCCATAAATAGGAGTCTAATGGGGTAAGGTCCGGAGGCCTAGCAGGTCAACGCACAGGACCACCGTTGGATATTATTCTTTCACCAAAAATCTCCTCGGACTTCCCCTGAATTATGTGCGGGGCATCCGTCTTGTTGGAACCAAAAATTATTAAATTCATCAGGGGGAACAGCTTCACGAATGGATGGAATGATTTGGTTTTGCAACATTAAAAGGTATCGTTGCCCTGTTAACGTGTGGTCATAAATAAATGGACGAATCAGACGGTATCCTGAAATTAATTGGGAATATTAAAAAAATGAGCCGTAGTTAATTTATTAAATGTTGATCAATTAACTCAAACAAAGGTACTACTTACCGATCATTCCGCACCTTACGTTAAAACCAAATCGTACTTGAAGTCGGCGTGGATCGCGAATATGTGGATTTTCACGGGCCCAGTAATGATGATTTTTTTTATTGAAGACTGCACAGTTGGTGAAACGTGTCTCATCTGCCCATACAACTTTATCAGAAAAATCTGGATTACGATGGTACCAATTACAAAATTCGATTCTCCTGTCAAGGTCACCTTTTTGCAGGCCTTGTACAATTATTGACTTGTAAGGATGATATTTAACAACTTTCAAAACATTCTGTACAGTGGATTTTGGAATATTAAACTCCGTGCCACAATTTCGTACTTTCGTCAAAATTTTTCAAAATGTTTCCGTTACGATTCTCATTATCGATCGCATACTTTTTTGAACGTTTTTCAAACTTCCAAATTCTATTAAATTTCTTACTACAATATATCAAAATTTTCTTCGTTAGAATAATTTAACGCCATTCTCAAACAATGTTCATTAAAATGTGAGAAACTATTGTAGTTTTTTGACAGATTACATAATTCTTGTACAATAATTGTTTTATACTGATCAAAGCCTACTACCAGAAATTTACAATAATCGAATTCATTATTTAGCTGTAGTTAATTTTGAAGTGTTTTAATAGGATTTTTCACATTTTTCTAAATATTTTCACTTGAAGTAAATGTATTGTTAGGTGTTTACTTAAATTTAAACTTACTAAAAGAGTTATTTATCTGTCATTGTTTAAGACAAGGTTTGGAAAGGCTTATTCGATATCGTAATAAATAGTTATCTATGAATAGGTAGCTACTGTTCATAAGAGGTTACTTGATGATGCTTTTGATGAGTCGAAACGTCCTATTATTAATTATGAGTTGAAATAAATGTACATTTGCAGAATAAATTTCTTTGGTAGTTTTTGTTTTTTCCAAAATGTTTCATAAAAAAAGAAATATTTGAAAATGTCAAGAATGAGGGTGGAAACCTCGAATTACCATTAAGTGTTATACATCGTTGGATTTAGAATAAAAAAAGGAATCATTTCATACCATTAGCTAATTTCCGTTCCATATGAAAAAATAAAGTTGAAGATGGTCTCTAATCGACGAAACATCGGATTAATTTTTTTCTGTCATCAATCAATAGAGGATAAAAGGTGGCAATGGCAAAAGCAAAAATTGTCGATTTTCAGTTTTTTTCGAATATTTTGAAAAATATTTGAGATACAGATAAAAGTTGTTCTAAATTCAGATTTTGAAATTTTCTTTGCAATTCTATCGGTTACACCTTTTATATACATATACACGTTATTTAGAAAACCGACTCATACTAATCGGTACCTCAATGCACATTCACATCATCATCCTTCCCAACTACATGCTGTTATTAAGTCTTTAATGATTAGATCTAACTTTTAACCGATGATCGATCTAGACAAGAGGAAATTAACAATCTAACCGTGATGCTGCAACAAAATGGGTATCCTTTAAAACAAATAAGAAGAATTACCAAGAATGGCTTAATAAATCAAACAAAACGTAATAATGAAGCTAACGAAACAAGAAAAGTAGTTATGTTACCATATATAAAAGGTGTAACCGATAGAATTGCAAAGAAATTTTCAAAATCAGGATTTAGAACAATTTTTAAGCCATAACCCTTATCCAACAATTGTTAAGAAACCCAAAGGGCGAGATACATGGTGGAGAACATAGAATATATGGGATTCCATGCAACAACTGTCAAAATTATTATATCGGACAAACCAACAGAAAACTAAGTGCAAGAGCCCAAGAATACAAACTAGCTATTAAGCAACACATCACATCTAACTCAATAGCGACAAATTATTTAGAAACAGGTCATTACATTAATACTGATAGAATAAAACTACTTGCAACAGCGTGTAGTTTACAAGAAAGGGTCACAATAGAGGCCATTGAAATTGAAAAATCACCACCAGCTATGAACAAACGTGATGATGGATCGCGAATATCATCAATATAGAAACCATTAATAAGAAGAATAAGAACAGCACCTAACAACTACGAAGTGCAACCTAACTCCTCTCAAAACCCTCCACAAAGCAATAATTCTTATTTAGGACCTGTAACACGCAGCATGACTGCAGTGAGGCCAATTGTAATATAAATCAAGTAGTATGACATTTAGCCGAAACGTAGATATTAAAGTATTTGTTTCATTTATTACACGAGTTCAAATCCAAAATGTCTTTTTACTCTAATAATAATACTCGTGGAAGTCTAAATTATATATATATATATATATATATATATATATATATATATATATATATATATATATTTGTAAAGAATTACTATAACATGGTAGGAATTAGGTTCATCTACATAAAGCATGCGTTATTACTAGGGCCCGCTCCAAGACCGGACAACCCGGACATTTGTCCGGGGCGGCAAATCCTAGGGGCGAAATTTTTACTCTCAGAATGTGAGAAAATATTAAAATTAAAATATTAATAATAATAGCATGCCGCCTTTCATTTGTAAATACATTTCTTATCACTGTTTTTACAAGAAAGTTAAAATACTTGTTTTTCATCTATATACAGTCAAAGCTGCTTATAGCGAACCCGCTTATAACGAACTTCCGGGTATAACGTACTAGTTTTAAAAGTCCCGTCACACTATCCATAAGATCTCTTATAAATATTGTTTGTTATAATAAACCCGTAAACAACGAACTTTCGGATATAGCGTTCGGAACAATTGTTTCCGTCCGTTAAATTTTACGCAAAAGTAAGCAAGTATTCTGTCAGTAAAATAAATAACAGGTACGTAGATTATTTGATGTGCAAAGATAAGGTTTCTGTAATTCTTTTCTTAGAAATGCCTGCCTAAATACTTTCCTAACTGGTGTTTAAATCTTTAATCCTAAAGGGTAATTATGTTTTTTAACAATGCTGTACACGCTGACCTTGCAGGGTTTTTCCTAATCAACTTGTCAATCAAATAAATCAATTAACAGACTAGTTAAACAATAATTGGCCTAATATCAAGGGTAACTTTAGTGATAATGGCGACGAAACTGGGCTATTTTTTTAAATTAAAGAACCCAGATAAAACACTAAAATTTAAAGGTGAAAAATGTGTAGGCGGCAAATTATCAAAAGAGCGGGAACAGTTTTTGTGTGTGTGTTAATTTAACCGGGACAGAAAAAAGAAAGCAAATCACTCAATCCACGGTGTTTCAAAAATGTAAATCGAAAATTGTGTGGATAAATTTGGTCTACGAAACATAATAAAAAATCGAAAATTACAGACTTTTTTAACAAAAACGAACTCATAAATGTGTAAATATTGTATAATGTAGTGATTTATTAATGTATCGTAAAAATAAAATATGTATGTAACTTTTTTCTTTTATAGTTTATTACAAACTTCGGATACAACAAACTTATTTTTCAAGTCCCTTGTGGTTCGTTATAACCGGATTCTACTGTAGTTCCTTTGTGCCATATTTTTCATTTATCGAGCACCCCACGCTTTTTTTACAATAATACTAATCTTTTTCATTTATTTATATTTTCTGCCTATATTAAGAATTATTTTTCGTTTTTTAGTTCGATTGATCATTAAAGCGTGCTTTTAGTTTTTTTAAACTATATTTATTTTTCGTTTTTTAGTTCGATTGATTACTAAAGCCTGTTTTTTAGTTTTTTTAAGCTATATTTATTTACAATGAGCTGTAGAATGGGTAGGATCGAAACAGTTATCACATAGCTTCAAATAATTGACTTGTTCTACTTGAAATATCTAATTCCTTGAATTCGTCACAACCAAAAATGAGATGGTTTTCCTTGCAAAAATAACATGACAGTTTATTTGGAACTAAAATTGGAAAGAACTTACTCGGTCTGGAGGATAGGGATTGCATCCCAAATGCGCCGTATCTTGTATCGTATGTATCGCCGACCGCGCGGATGCTTGTTCAAAGAAGTTGGTTACAAACAGACAGACAAGCAAACAAACATATAGGTGAAGCTAATATAAGCGTGTTAAAAACAAACTTTCATTTAAATTTCATAATCTTTTTCAAGGTAGGTATTTGAAGAAGCTCCTTCTCAGATGAAAATTAAATTTTGAAAACGAATTTTGAACAAAACAGATAAATTAATTAAAAAGTTAAAAGACTTGTTTTGATAATTTTAAAAGGACTGAAATTTGTTTATGTTTCGTTAAAAATCGTCTTTGAAATTTAATTTTCATCTGCGCAGGAGCTTTTTCAAATACCTTAAAAAAGAATGTCTGAGGGACACAAAAAACTATCTGGTTGCGAATATAGAAAACGAAGGGTGGAAAAGGAAATGCAAATGCAAAGACAAGCTGGCACTTTACTAAATTATTTACAGAGTACGCCGGGCAGTACCAAAATAAATGACAACTCAAAATGTTCTACATCAAAGACAGCATTGAAAGACACTGACAACAGTGACAACAGAGACTCACCTGAGAAAAATGAGGATCAACAAATGAACGATATACCTGAACTAATACTTGCAACTGATAGTGGCAGCCCTCCGTCGCCAAATGAGAGCACTATTCATACCAACGTGGCACCTACAGAAAGCGCTCAACAACTTTTAAGTTCAGATCCAGCACTCTGGCCAATGATACTACCAGACGCCGAAAGAATCTTTTTGGTTAGGCATGGTCCACCTAAACCATTGTACAATTATAGATTTCCATACGATGAGACTGGTAGAAAATTTAGCCCTAATTATTATAAAAGAATTTTAAGTAATGGAGAGCAAATTTTAAGAGACTGGCTAGTGTACTCTGTCTCAAAAAATTGCATATATTGCTTTTGCTGCAAAATTTTTGGCTATGTACTTAGTTCCCTTTCAAAGGACGGGTTTATAAGTTGGAAGCATCTGAATCAAACTCTAAAAGACCACGAAATTTCTAAAAATCATATTCAGTCCCAAAAATCTTTTCTAGAACTGAACCTAAGATTAAAGTGTTGTAAAACTATAGATGCGGATTCCCAAAGACTTGTTAACGCTGAAATAAACCATTGGCAAGAAGTGCTTTTAAGAATCGTAGCAATCACTAAAATGCTTGGTAAAAGTTGTCTGGCTTTCCAAGGTACAAGCGACAAGCTGTTTGAGCATAATAACGGTAACTTCTTAAAAATAGTTGAGCTGCTATCTGAATTTGATCCCGTTATGGAAGAACACGTACGTAGGGTGCTTAAAGAAGAAGAAACGAAAGCTCACTATCTTGGAAAAGTATTCAAAACGGGATAATAGACCTGTTGCATCAAAGTGTGAAATCTTATATTATTAATGAAATAAAAAAAGCCAAATGTTATTCGATAATTTTAGATTGCACTCCTGATATTTCTAAGGTGGAGCAAATGACTCTTGTAATCAGGTATGTTTCAATCAATAAAACTGATTCCAATCAGGATGAGGTTGAAATTAAAATTAAGGAAAGCTTTTTGGGTTTTCTTCCAATTGAATGGTTTATAGTAAAGCAAATGTTTGAAATTATAATTGCAGAACTTAATAATTTGGGTTTAAATTTACAGGATATAAGAGGACAGGGATATGACAACGGGTCTAATATGCGGGGCGATAGATCAGGAGTGCAATCTAGGATTAAGAACCTAAATCCGCGAGCTTTCTACGTTCCATGTAGTAGTCACTCTCTCAATCTAGTAGTGATTCAAAAAATATATGTATTTTTTTCAGCATCTACTTTTCGCTGGGCAATTCTTCTAAAACATTTCCAGGGTTTGACTTTAAAACCATTAAGTGGTACTAGATGGGAAAGTAGGATAGAGGCTTTAAAGCCTTTAAGATTTTATATCGGAGGCGTATACGACGCCTTGCTAAGCATTTATGAGAATGAAGAAATTGATAATTTAATAAGGGACGAAGCCTCGGGTTTATTAAGTTGTATTAAACAATTTAAATTTTTGTGTTCAATAGTTCTTTGGTATAAAATTTTAAACTGTATTAATCTAATAAGCAAATTGTTGCAGACAAAAGATTATGATCTAGCATCTGCACTTGGTCTTTTGCAAAATTGCAAAAAGTTTTTTCAGGATCTTCGATCGGATAAATCTTTTAATGAAACTATTGTTGATGCGAGAGAACTGGCTGACGAAATTGACGTTGAAGCCAATTTTGAATCGATAATACCACGACACCGCGTAAGAAGAAAAAAAAGGAATTTCTCATACGAAGCTCGAGATGAACCGATCGAGAATCCTAAAGAAAATTAGAAGGTAGCTTTTTTTATTTTACAATTGACCAGGCACTAAATGCAATAGATACTAGGTTTAAACAACTTAGTCACCATAGTAATTATTTTCAATTTTTATATAATATATATGATTTAAAGGGCATGTCTAAAGAAAATCTTTTAAAACATTGCAACGATCCAGAAAGTATTTTAAATCACTGTGATTCTGTTGATATTAATGGGGTAGAATTAGCAAAAGAAATTTGTGCAGTATCTGGGATTATGGGCAAAAAAGAAAGCCCAAGCACTGTTCTAAAGTTAATAACAATGTTAAATTGTGCCCCAAACCTAAGTGCTTCCTTAAGAGTATTGCTGTGTATACCAATAACTGTTGCAAGTGGAGAAAGAAGTTTTTACAAATTAAAATTGATTAAGAATTTTTTACGTTCAACTACAACCCAAAATGGTCTTAATGGGTAGGCCATTTTAGCGATTGAGCATGAAATTGCTGATCAAGTTAACTTAGAAGATGTAATAAAAACATTTGCGGAAATCAAAGTTAGAAAGAAAAATTTCTTTTAGGTTACTTTATTTTATAGTTATATTTTTATAGAATCTAAAATTTCTCTGTTTGGTTATGCAATATTTTTTGTACTTTCTTAATTGAATATAAGTATAGCAATAAAAGTGCACCTTATATGTACCAGTACTTTTAAGTTTTGCCCCTTTTTAAATGTTTATTATGTAATGTATTACATATATTTTTTTAAATAAATGATTTTAACATAATTTTTATTTTATTTAAAAAAAACTGGCGGCAAATTGTCTGTTTGTCCGGGGTGACATGAAGGCAGGAGCGGGCCCTGGTTATTACTGTAATGGACTCTTTAATAGTAATCCTATTTTAATTATTTATTTGAGCTATTATTTTGAATGGTTAGCGTAAAGTGTGCGATAGACTAATTGTGTCTTTATATTTATTAGGATTACGACAGTCAGATGGCTTTCGATATTTATACCTTTTAGCTCCATATTCTGTATATTGAAAATTCTATAACCAGAGTACTTAGCAGATTAATGTGTTAGGGTTTGACCAACTTTATGCGCCAATAATTTTTTCATCAACAATGTTTGTATTAACATCGTAACCCATAGCACTTAATGATCATAAAACTAGTAATAACCTTATAGTTTTATACGTTATGCATGCAGAATGTTTTATATGTAAACATAAATTTATACAGAAAAATTAATGTTTTCATTTACTATCATTTTATAATATTTCAACTACTTTAAAATATATAGGAACGTTAAACATTGAAGGTTAAATGGAATGTGGTTTGAACTGTTCGAAAAACAAACCCTGTATTTTAATGGACAATAAGATGGTACTTTTAACCAGACAACTTCTTATGCTTCATGTTGAATAAGTAAGTTATAATTTATAATAATGTCAGAAGTAGCGAAATTAAACATACGAAGTGAGTTCTTTGCAAAGGAGCTCTTTTAGGTACGTATCCCGACTGTCAGACATCTTGTTTTTTACTGTGGGATATTAGTAAACGCATCATTACAATCTTAACTTATATACAAGTGGACATAAACACTTAACTAACGCAAAATTCAACATTTACCATACCAAAATTTTGTGTAATTCAAGAGTTAAATACTTTAAGATAATTTTAATAGTGTCTGATTAGTTGAGCTTTAAAAACACCGCTAGTAATTATATTATGGTTGATCTACTTAAGAGTGACTGAGTAAGTGCTTTTTTTCTTCCATATGTTACATAAAACAGATAATCTTCAAAGCATTTATTAAGAAAAGGGCCAACTTAAAACTTAAGATATACGATATAAGTACTGAACAATATAGGTTTTATAAACCAAATTTGGAATTGGACGGCTAAACCTGACATTCGATTTGTATCTACTTATTGAAATTTATTGGGATAGGAAAACACTTGTTTCGTTTATCGCAATAAATTATTACAGTTGAACAGAACACGATAAGTTCGGCTCGTTCTATACCGTTAAAGACTGAATTGTGTTAACACGAGGTCTCTACAAGAAATATATTTCCTTATCACCTGTACAACTTGTATCACGTTAAAATGTATTATTTGTCGATTAAAGTAGTAACAAGATAGTTAAATTGAACTTTTAAATAAATGTTCAAGTTGAATAATAGCGTTTTATTAAACAATGAAGTAGGATAGCTGTTGTCTTTTACACAAATTAATGTAACAACATAAAGTGACTTACTACAATAGCGTAAATTTCCTAAAAAGGATATCTGACATTGTTATACAACTATAAGAAAACATAAAGGTTCATTGAATTTTCTTAAAAATAATCTGAATTATTTTGACGCATTTAATACTTGTTGAACCCACGCGCTTATTGCACATCTTTTATAAGAAAACTCGTTTTAATTGCAACAAAACGTAACGCTAATTTAAATGACACATGGTAGAATTAATTAATTTAAAGAATTACATAATGTCTTGAATTTTGTATTACAAACACAAAATTAAAAATATGATTTTGTATGGCACATATATGATCTAATTTAGTAATCCATAAAATATAATTTCATTTTATGAATTAAGAAAATCGATCGTATTCTAGAACACTTATTCACTTTTAATTATTTGTACCAGGTGGGCAAATAAACGAGGTAAGCGACTGTTTCTAAGGATCTGTCAATCTGACGCAAACTACGAGTTTATGGTGTTTACTTCAGTGGCGTCGCATCGTGCATAATGTATATCTGAACGGTATATTCAAAGCACTTCAAAAATCTATATTTTATTTAAATACACAATTTATTATAGTTAAAAACTATACTACAAGTAATACTATAATTAACTTAATAAAATCAATATGTTATTACATATTGTAATGTACGCAGGCCACTCTAGTGACTGCACAACACGAATGCAACAACAAAGTTAATGCGCGAACTTATTTAAGCCAAATGATCGTGATGAAATACCAAGTACAAGAATAACAACATAAATAAAGCATCAGTATTAAATATAAATACCTAGATCAATACTTATTTCGACTCTACTGTTATTGCAAGATTAAATTGCTATCACCCTACTTTAACCTTCATAAATCAATGTGGTAATAATTTAATACAGGCCTGTATTTCATAAATGGTGATCAGCAAGTTATACAGTTACCTAATTGCAGTATGAGTAAAGCATCGCAACATGTTAAGGGTCTGCATTTACAAGTAAGGAACCAAAAGGTAACATGTTTCATAACAGACATGCATACGGTCTTACAACTAGAACATGCTTTAGTGTTGCCACGGTTATCTCCCCTAGGTCAGCATTATGCGAGTTTTACCCGAGAGCCGTTTTACGCTTCCCCTACATTCACAAAGGAACATCCATCTTAAAATATGCTACATTATAAGTGTGAAATGGCAAAATAAAATATATCAATAATGCAATCAAGAGACCTCTCTTCATGAAATAATAAGATTGTGATGTAGCATTAACTTTCAAATTATCCTTGATATTAATTTATATTAGATGAAATAATCACTCTTACCATTGTAATACAAATCACATACTCATTTAAATTAGTATTGTAGGTAGCGGACCGCAAAGATTTTATTATTATAATTAACGTTTGTCAAATCACCATTGTTACCGCGATAGAAAAGATAATTAGGGAATTTTTAATATGTTGATAACACGTCGTAATTTGCTAATGGTTTCGAAATATGTTATTTATATATTTTTGTATAATAAAAGGTGAGAATGTATGTAACTGATATTGGGTAAGTGTTGAAAAACACATGTTAGGGTTTCAGTAGCAGGTGTACGCTTAAAAAACTGCTTTACTGAAAGGACGTAACGAATCATTGGAATTTGTTATGCGTGCTCTTGATGTAAAAATGTCATTGATCTCATGATTAATTACGGCTGAACATAGCGCAAATTCAAAGAGATCTTTGTTTGGTACGTTGAAACCCGAGACGTATATGTAGGGCTAGTTACGGACGAATGCATATTTTTAAAATTAAGATGTCGTTAAATAATTAATATGAAACTGTTCGAACATAATAATTTTTTGTCTTTTTTATTACTTTTGAAAGACGGGGGATGGTTGTGGGAGTAAAGATGATTGGTTGGAAACCAGAAGGTAAGTTAGTTAGTTAGTGTGAATCGAGCCAGATCGATTTTTGGTTAATTAGATATAGTATTTTTCAACTAGGATTCCCGTTTAGTGCGGTTCATTGAATTACTGCATGAAGTAAGAATTACTTTTAGTCAGAGGTTCTAAAATAATTGATTCTTTAATAAATGATAATTTTAAGTACATATATATATATATATATATATATATATATATAGTAATGAAATAAATTGCTATAGTCTGTAAAAATAAAGATTTTCTATTTCGGCTTAGCGCTTTATTACTCTGAGACATTGGGAATATACAGCCGTTTCTTTCTAACGTTTGGGTTTCAATAGAAACGTACGCGACTTAAGTGAAAGCGTAAATTACCTGCTCAATGACTTAAGACCGCTCGCGAGAGGTAAACACAATGGAATTTTAATTCTATTCCAGAAGTTATAAAACGTTTTGAACGAGTTTTAATTTTAACTATGTTGCAAAGTTTTTTTTCTGTGTGGATGCAGAGGTTTATTACTTAATATAATTCATTTATTTTGAAATGTGCAACAACGAAATCATTATTTGGTAATTAAAAAGGAATTGATATGCATAAACCAGTTTTTATTGTTTACTAATAGTGACATTAATTGTACATGCAGAACATAACGTACATTCAAATAATATATAGGAATGCACTTATACCTAATGGGATAATTAGTAGAAAGTGATGAAAGTGGTAATCAATTCCTCATTATTTAATCTATTATAATAGGTGGCTATTCGAGTATTTAGACCCCAAAATAATACATTGCCTCAAAATCTTTTTAAAAAACGAACTTCGAATACCGCCGTAACGAAAGTATAAAAAAAATCTGGCCTTATCAAAAGATAAAATTTGATAATTTCGAAATTTAATATCTGGAAAAGTATTTGAGATACCGGAATATTGAATTCAGTACCGAACTGAGATCGTTGAAAACGTTTGGTAACTTCTGGAATAGGATTACATTTCCATTATCTCAGAGTAATAAAGCGCTAAGCCGAAATAGAAAATCTTTATTTTTACAGACTATATCTACATAAGAATTTTGATGTGAATGCAATATATCTAATTATAGGATCATTAATACGGTTATCTGTTGTAAGTAAACGTCATGCGCAATTAATTATGCATTACACTAATGTTATAGTGAAATTTGATTTGCAATGTATGTTCGTTTCATTAAAACCTGTAAACTAATAGGTGCTAATTATATATAATAATAAACCTTTGCTTATTGTGTGCTTGAAGCAATTTATCTATCGCCGTAAATCCTAAGTTTCTGTTGTTTAGAAGTACACAACCACAATTAAACAGAGATACAAGATAAAAGGTTTGCGTTTACTAACATAAAGCCCTAATCCGAATTCTTTCGGAGGTTAGTTATAATGTGTTTTTCAAATATTAATCTATAAATAACAGTCACCTTTTTTTAAGTTAAACCGCGTATGTTAACGATATGTGCCTGTGATCAATTAAGGGAATATATTCAAGTGTAAGTAGGTATCTTTATATAAATGAAAGCTCGCAGCCAATCATTTTACCAGCCTATGTAACGTATTAAAAATTAAACATTGCCTTGCGAAGGTATCTCGTACGCCCGCGGGCTCAGTAAGCTAAAATAAAAGCGAGTACAGGGCTCCCTCCCACTGGTATTTGTGTGAATTAGCATTGTTGCTTGGTGTTTATATTGATATTTGTGTAGTGGTGGGTTGGCGAACGTGTATATGATACCGCTTTGGTTATTAATTGTTAAAGGCAATTGCCAAGTGGGTACACACTCCCAGGCCAGATAACCATTAAACACCTCGAATTTTATTTTTATTGTTCGTATTTGTTGTATAGATGAATTTGTAACCTAAGAAAGGGGCGCTGTATTTCTCTAACGCACTCAAATTTATATATCGGTCACGATGTTGTGATCTATTTATAACTTACCCTTGTAAGGCTTTGTTTTAATGAGTTTTCTTTGTGTCAGTTGTTAAGTATAATTGTTTGCCTGCGAACTAATTTCTCTTTATATGCAATGAATTGTAATTTTTAATACGTATTTTGTGCTTTAGTGGTTACTAAACAACTGTGTACGTGTAAATTCCTTGTCTATTTTCTTTTATCCTTGCCTTTATCTTATTATCACCTATGTAATTTTACTGTTGTTGTATTTTATATGTACCGTAACTTGCTTTATTGTTTTATGTGCTTATTTACTTAAAGACCGGCATGATTGGTTGTTAAGGGCCGCATGTTTGGTATTATGATTTTTATTTTGATTGTTTATGGCATAATTGTGGGTGTGACTACATGTTTTCTTTATTATTGTGTTTCTGTGTAACTAAACTGCGTTTTATTCATTTTCTCTTAATGTTATAATTTTGTACGCACTTTAACCTGATTTAATGGTGTATTGTTATATATTTAACCATTTCATTGTGTTTTTGTGTGTGATTTGATTAATTAATGTGTGCAATTTCTTATTTATGATAAAGTGGGTTTTATTGGTGGTACTTTCCCACTATAGTATATTAACGGGTTAAACCACCAGTGCGCAAAGCTCGTTGATTTTAATTTGGGTAGTTTCATTTTTTTTACCCACATGATGCAACAGTTACCTAATCAAGCCTATCTAATTGAGATAGCACAACGTACCTACCACTAGACGGCCACTTCGTATGATCACCTTTGAGGTTTGCGACTAATTAATTATCAGACTTGTAAATAAATTCTAATGTTTTAATTATTGCCAGGAAAGTCACAGTAAGGGAGGCAACTAATTTGAGTAACAGTAGCTTTATTGTCTGTCAAGGCAAGATATATCACTTAGCGATTGTTTTGTTCTTTAATTTACATTATTGCAAATAAGTTCAAATTACGCTTTTCAATATAGGGTACCTGGGGGACGCTACAGTATCTGTTTCAATCTGAAAGAGAAAGTTCTCTATTTAAATCAATTTATAATAATATTATTCATTTACCTTTTCATTCAGATAATATCATTATTAACATTTTCTGAACGGAAATACAGTTAGTGAATATATAACGTTACCTTTTTATTTTATTATATCAGACCAAATAATACTTTTTTTTCCTTTCTAAATCTCAAAATCAACAACCCCCTATTATTTTTTCAACCTATCTCCAGGCACACCTTATTTATACTATCAAAATATACAACAGCCGCCCATATTTACTAAATGGTTTCAATTTAACACTCTTTCTAATTTATAAAATAAAATAGGTACAGAAGCACCAGTTGTGGTACATCACAGTATATAGAAATAAGATACACTGCTTATACTGATATTAACCAAATTATTGTCTAAAACTTTTCATCTTCACTGTCACTAAAGTCACTAAACTGATATCATTATCACTGTCTTGAGCAACATTTATAACTAACTGCTCGGTTTCTATATCCAAAATGTTTCACTCTCTGTGTTAATTAATTTATTACATCGGATTTTCCAACCTTCTGTTGTTGTTTCAAATGCTGTGTTGGTCAATTCCATGACATCATTTTACTTAAATGTAACGTTTTTCTGTGCTACTTCGCTTTTTATCTTTGCCCAAATTAATTCTATGGGATTTAGATCCGGATGATAAGGTGGAAGTCATAACGGAATGTGCCCATAATCGTTCATTAATTTGTCGAATGCCTTATACCGATCTTTATTTTGTAGTATAATTTTATAAAGTTGTGGTTTATACATGCCCGCGAGGAACTTGAATTTTTTTTTAATGTAACCACTCCAACATTTGCCTTTTTGTAGAATTCGACGTTGGTGCAGGATCTCGTTGAACAGTCTGGTGCGGGGTGTTAATAGGAGGGAATAATCCTTCGTTACTGTTATCATTCCAGCTCCGTGATTTGGTATGTGCGCTTTGAATATAGTTTTCATCCAAAAAGACGATCGGTCTGTTTTTTGTACGGTAATGTTTAATTTTTTTTAAGGTGCACTTATTATATTAAGATCATAGTCTGCAACATCCGACCGTAACTGACTTTCTTTATGATTCGTTCTATTGTTGTAACTGATACTTTTGTTGCATTTGAAGTTTTTTCTTTGATGCCCCGTAGCGTTTCGGTTTCTTCTTTTTGTGTTAAAAAGTATTGAAACGCGTTATGCACTGTTTCTGGCATTTGGCCGTTTAACATTTTTTAAAACCGATTACAAATCTGTAGATATCTACAACGTATAATCAATTTGCAACAACTATTATGCTTGCCAAAAGAGACAGGATATTTATATATCAAACCTCTAATTAAGTCATTATGTTAATTGCTTATAAATTAATTATTTAGATAAGTATGTCTTCCGCCCTGTAAAATTACATTAAGTTAACTTCCTATTGGGTACCTAATACTACAATTTCATTGTTATGAGTCCATGTTAAAAATACATTAAAAATTACCTATTAGACAAATGGGAGAAATATCTATTATGGAAACATAACAAAACCAATTTTTAAAAAAAAGTACGTATTTCATTCCCTCCCTAAAGGGGAGGGCGGGCTGCTCGAGCTATCCTAGCTCCTTCAGCCACAATCACGAATTCCCAGCATACATTACGTATATATGAGTGGTGGGATTAAGGATGGGTGTGGTCAGGATAGGATCGGAAGGAACGGAGTTAGGGTTTTGAGGGGGAAAATACTACCCCAGCATTCGCCTAAGTAGCCGCACATGGTGTATGAGGAAAAACCCCTGAAAAAACCTCATACAAGGTAGACGGTAACGGAATCGAACCCATTAGCTCCCGAATGCTAAGCAGGTTGTGTCACTACTACGCTACCAACTTGGTGGAGATATTGGAACTATTCATCTTAATACGCATTCCACCGTAGTTCTTCGCCATGTGCCGGTTCCTCTTCTTCTTAGACGCCGCGTGCGGTAATTTGGGTTAAGCTTCATTGATGTACTGACCATAATAAGAGTGGGGGAAGCTATTTAAAGTATTATCATGAAAATTTCTGTAAATTCTAAACCAATTATTCAATTTTAGTATAATACAGCTTGTTCGGAAGACAAATCTAGGTATTTTAAATTGCCGTTCCTTATAAAAATACTAGAAGGCGCAATTTGTTATAATATCAGTTTTTTTTCATTTTACTCCAAAAATTTAAATCACACGGTATATTGTTGATATCATATTCGAAAAGTAGACGCGTAAAAACCGCAAGTCGATATCTTTGCTTGTTTTAAAGTTAAAACGAAATGAAGATTTTTTAACACTTTAATTGATGATGTTTGGTTTTGCTGAGCCGAATTGTATAAATGTTGGTCTCGTATTAAAGATATAGTTGTTAATCCAATTAAGGACCGCCAGGGGGCGTTAAGAATAATTATATTTATGCGCTTTTTCTTTCAAATTTTAATTGTGCAAAGCAACTCACCACATAGCTTTCGCCTAGCTGCTATCAGTTCTTATGTGCATAGATTATATAATTTTGCATTAAACGACACTGATTTCCAAACGGAGAAAAACGTAATTTATCTAATAGCTCGTTGTAATGGTTACAACAAGGAAACTGTCGACAGAATATTCACACTAAACTTAAGAAGCGAAGATTAAAACAACTCACGACGCTACTGACCGTAGAGGGAGATGCAATATGTTGTGTTACCCTATTATGGACGTATATCAGGAAAAATGGCTAAATTTCTCCGTAATTTTAAGATAAAAGTAACATTCACGGTCCCCAACAACATTAACAAACTATGTTGCTTTAAAGATTCGACACCTAAAAATCTGTAACCTGGTGCCTATAAGCTTAAATGCGAAGACTGTCCATCTGTATATGTGAGAATGACTATAAGAAGTATTACCACGAGAACACAAGAACATTTCCGGCAAATAAAAAACAACAAAGAAACACAGTACTCACATTTTGCTGAACATATTCTTTCAGAAGGTCATAAATTCAACACCGATAACGTCGAAATTTATATATATATATATATATATATATATATATATATATATATATATATATATATATATATATATATATATATATATATAACTATACTAATAATGTTATTAAACTGACGGAGAAATTTTATATTCACCTACTACATAACAATAAAGACGTTAATTTGCTTAATGAGGTAATTGGCCAACCACCGATTATACCCATGATTGTTACTGATAAACCGTGATAATTATATTATTTTATAGTTTTACTTGTCCTTGTTTGATTTTAAGTAACTTTGGTTTTATTGTAATTTTAACATAAGGTGTTTACTGGGATATACCAGGATTTTATTTAGATTAGGTTATTTAATTTGTTTATTTATTCATGTTACGACCATAATGTTGTTAAGATCTCGTGTTTATAAACTAGTGTGTTAGAAATTAGATGTAAGTTAATTATCACTTAGTGGTGTTGTTTATTCTATGACTTTGTAGCGTCCCTAAAATATTACGTATTTAGTGCCTCGATAAATGTTCAAATTTCTTTCCGTCACGTTTCAAACTCTTCCAATCTTGTTCGGGTATATAAAATTGTTGCTTCTGTTTTTGCAGCTGTCAGTTGACGAATTGCATTTCGGATTCTGTTTTCGATATCAAATCTTGTTGCCGCTGGAGTTTGGAATAGTGTCTTTTAAGCGGCCGCATAAGTGGAAGCAGAGACACGTCAAATCGGGTCCGTCATCGGTCATCGTTATTTGTTCTCGGTATTACGGGCTCTAGCCCTCTATACCTACGTCTTATAGGCTTTTCATGATGGTATCTGCAGATTTGCTGTACCTGAAATAAATACGTTAAATATACCTATACCTCTATTGTTGTTTCCCAGGATGAACTTTTATGCTTCCGGTGACCTCAGCGTCGTTCTTCCCTGTCTGTAGTTGGGTTGGCCGTTTATGTGATGCAACGGTTTGTGTCTTCTCATCTTATCCTTTAATCTGTTTCATTGCCTTGAGTGCCGTCACGATCTTCATGATGAGCGCGAAGTCGTCATCTTTTGATTCTTCAGGTGTCTGCTTCTTGTTGCCCGCTGCCATCTGAGCGTAGCTTATCCCTGCTTCGATCATCCTTGCCGGTTTTCTTACTTCTGCTGGTCTGGGGGCGTTCCCTCTCTTGATATTTCTCGGATGGGCGGGGCATCCTCCGTAATTTGCTGTGTGCAACCCGGTGCAGTTGCAGCACTTTGGCTCTCCCGTGTCTAGGGTCTTCTTGCATTCTCTGGTGTGATGCGTCCCAGCACACTTCTCACATCGGAACTGTTCGTGGCATCCGCTGGTTGTATGCCCGTATCGTTGGCAGTTGTAGCACTGACCTAACCCGTTCTTCTTGTGGGACGACTCCACTCGTACCCTCAAGTATCCGATGGTCTTGATTCTGAAAATCTCCATGGCCCTTTCGCTTCTCTCGAGGTGGACCAGTGCCATGGCGGTTTTCCGGTGTTCGCGTCCGGCGAACATCCGGATAACCTTCTGGACGTCAAACCCAATGGATTTTAGATCGTTCTGTAACGTTTCTAGCATCTCGTCGTCTTGCAGAATGCCCCTGATGACTACCTTTAGCGGTTTTCCCTCTTCTGAAAGGTAGACGTTGAACTGAACTCCGATGGTGTCCAGTGCAGTTGTTGCCGTTCTGTATTCTTCAGGTGTGCTTAGAATCACTCTGATCCCGTCGTTGGATGTCCCTATAACCTTTGGAGTATTCCCAACCGAGGCTAGCTTCCTCATAGTCCTGGAGTAATCCTCCTGTCGGTGGAAGATTAGTGTCGGGATCCTTTCTTTTCGGGCGGGAATTTCTTGGTCTTGTACTTCGGCGTCCACCAGTTGCCGCTTGACACCGCCTTTCTTCGTGACGGTCTTGAATTCTTCCTCTTTGGAAAGGGCGTCTTCTTCTTTCTCTTGTTGGGAAACTGCTGTACAGACTTCTATCTTCTCGTGGAGTTTTTCGGTTGTTTCTGTCCTTTTCGTTGATATTCCACCGTTTCCTCTCTTCTTCCCGCTGTGCCTCTTCTTCTTAGGACGCGGGGGCTCTTCGTTGTCGCGTTGATCTTCTGCGCGAGCTGCTTCGGTAGTCTTGGTTATGGCTTTGTTTGTCGATTTTGCGGTTTATTTTGTAATCACGTCGAGACTTGCTACGACTTCTTCGTGTTGAGCCTTAAGGGTTTCTATAGTTGCCTTCAGCTCGTCGATTTCTGTCTCTTTTCATGAGATGTTCTTCTATCATCTTGTCTTTGGCGTAGACGTCTTGCCGTGACTTTTGCCATTAATCTTAGTAGAACATTTCGACGGATCGGTCTCGGTACTTAACCTCCTCTACATACTCGCTGTTTTCGTCCGACGACATCTTGGCTGGTCAAAGAAATAGGCTTCCCCTTCCTATCCAGAGTTCGTGAAAATATTCGTTAATGTAGTGTGGTACGTTAAGGGAAAATGTGCTGGCCACCCGTCTAATTGTAGATACACGATTTGCCTAATGGCCAATGTCACATCTTATAACAGGATTGGAAATAAAACTGTAGTAGCGTTCTTTTCTGGAGGTTTTCTATTGGTACATACCCCTAGTTACTTAGGCAGGTATAAATAGACGCATACTCATCAGTAATCATAACTGGCTCGTGATAAAGTGTAAAAATAAAATATTAACCATTAACAAAGCTGCCGTTATAAGAAAACGCAACGCAAGCTCAATGATTCATTTGTTTTCTTCACGCGTTGCAAGAAATCGGTTTTCGTTTTTCTGTTACTTTAGGTTGGTTTTGATTGCTCTTGGTATTATAAATTAAGTACTTCATTATAAAAGATTCTTACACGCTTAACCCTAGGACGTATAAACCGGGCCTCAGCAGCAGAAGGAGTTCTCGGGAGGTAAAGTACTGCTTAAATCTGTACAAAAAGCCTATTTTACGAGAAGCTCTTTTAGTAGCCGAGACAAGATTTTAGACAAAATGGAAATCATGGCAATTGGTCGGTAGTTGGAGGGATCGGTCTTGTCACCTTTTGCTAACTTTCATTATGAAGGAAATTCACTAGAAGACGTAGAAATCGAATAGAGCTTAGATGGTACTCGTACTGGTTCGGGGAAGCATTTCTTTAAGACAGTAGCTGGGATACTGTCTGGCTCAGTCACTTTATTGAGATCAATTCTACTGATGATCTATTCCAGGAGCTTGTAATGAATTAGTTTCATAGCGTATGAGGAACAGGTGACTAGGGGCACATGTTTTGCAGAATCGTTAAAGCGCGGGTTTGATGCAAATAAAGATTGGATTTATCAACAGAATCAGCAAATACACATCCGTCACGTATGTCATGGGCGGAAATTAAGTTTTTACTGATGGCTCTATCTAAAGACTAAAATTTATGACTGCCCCAAGGAGATGTATTTAGTCCATTTCATTTCATTTTTCGTGTTCAACTTTTTAGCTTTTTAACTTTTGCGGGTATTTCCAGCAGCATAGTATTCTGCATGACTCTCGACCGGTTTATTAGATTTCCACTTAGTATAAAATTTATTTTTCAAATATACTGCATCTGCACAAGTCCTGTTGAACCAGGGTTGGGAACGAGAATGACCGATACGATTTTGTTTTTTGGGAATGCCCATAAGGGTGACGTCAGATACTGAAAGAACAGTGCCCGAAAATGAGGACGACTTAATTCTATATTCACGCCACGGGAAGGTTACAAAGAAATTCCGTAACTCACTCCAATGAGTTGACTTAAAATACGTCAAGGTTCTATCACTGTTACCAACAATAGAGGAATTAGACACAGTAGAAGTTATTTCTGTTAGACAATGGCCAGATAGGCCTAGTGGCGAAAGAACTGAATTCTTATAAACAAATGGCTTAGATGTAATAAACAGATCTAAAATATGTGGGGTATGGTTAGGGTTATCAGGGATCCTTGTTGGTTCAAAAACCATTTGGGTGAGATCTCATGAAATAGCAAATGTTTCTGCACTATGACCAGAAGGATTAGTAAATGAATATTGGAACAAATTAGAGTTATGAGCATTGAAATATTGGAAATCAGAGATATCGTAAGATGGAAACTAAGACAAAAGGTAGTCAACTTTCATACTAAGGTAATCGAAGAAGTCTTGAAAGTTACTGTCCCTGGGAGACCGATAAATGTAACGTTAACATTTCACAAGTTTACTACCAGAATGTTTGAACCAAGGAAGAAATCCTCCCAAGAGGTTTTGTCCTTGAGATAGCCACATACTACTCGTTTGTACCGAAAGTTAGAATGAAGATTATATTGGGGAAATTGCAAGTTGCGCGAATAGGAGTTTTCAGAGGAGACTGATAGAAATAAAATGTCAGGTTGTTCAAGATGTTAGTGAACAGCATTAAGATTAGACGTGATACCGAAGATGCTACAATAATGAATCATATGTAAGACTATATAAGCTTTTTTCAATTCTGGTCCATATTTACGTATTTGAAAGCCTACCGTTCAATATTCTTTTATTTTAATATCGAGAAATAGTTAAATATGCAGTAGATTAAATAGTATGGAACCGTCTTAAAAATGAGATTCCAAAACAGCCACTATAGTCTCAAGCTAACAATGCCACTATCAAAAAATGAATTAAAAAAAACGTAAGTCTTGATTTAAGAGTTATTTTAAAACCTTTTTTATGCTTTGAATCAGTCTCCCAAGAACCTCCCATATGTGGTGCCAGAGGAGTACTATAAAAATACCTAATTTTCTTCAGTGTGCAAAAGTGCGTAATTCCTTCTTGGTTCAATTTTTGCAGGTTCTCCTAAATTAGTCTTTCTGCGCCTTTAAAATGTTGACTGTTATCGCAAAAATCCTCTGCATCCCATCTGACGTAAAACATTAATAAAAAATTTCTACTCAAATCTCGAGCAATCCCTAAAAACTCTGCTCGGGTGACCATACATGTAAATCACGTCGTGCCTTTTTTCTCTGGATCTTTTAACAGCTACTGCATAAGGGCCAAAGTAATCGATTAATGTACAAATGAAGGGTCTAATGGTAAGTTCCACTCTGCATCTAGGAAGTTATACCATTATGGGTACCTGTGGAATGGATTTTCTATTTTTACATTTTTGGCAATTCTTCCATACACTTTTAACAACTTGTCTAATACGTAAAATTAAAAATTTTTGCCACAAATTATTTATCACTGTTTCCAAACCGTGGTGATAAACAGTTTCGTGATAATGCTGAATGACAAGTCTTGTAATCCTGTGGTTTGGATCCAAAACTGTAGGCCTCCTCAAATTTTCAGTAATATTGAATTTCTTCAGCCTTCCTGAAGGTCTTAAAAGTTATCTTCTTCTGAATATATACAAGTTAAGGAGAGTCACTTCATCTGGAAAAGAATCCAGTTGAACTTTTCTAAAAAGTAGATTCTCTGCAAGCTCTATTTCTTCTACTGTTCATTTCTTGTTTTGTTTGTGTCTGTCTTTTCTTTCTTAAATTATCTACAAAACGAAGAAAATAACCTGTTGCTCGTGCGAGTTTTGTCCAATTTGAAAGCATCTCAGGATCTGGAGCGCTGAGTTCTTCTTAAACTGTACTTAAAAGAAACATTTCTTCCTGCTTATAATCAAGAAGTTCTTTATATACAGGGTGGATACTCTAAGTGGAATAAATTCTGTAATTCAAAGGGGTGAAGTCCGGGAGAAAAATCACGATAGGCATTATTTATAATTTTTTCCAGCCCTCAATCGGGGGGTACCGTTACTCTATATATCTACCCCCAGGGATTAAGCCACCCTTAACTTTTTTTTCAAATGTAAGGGTAGGTCAAGTGATACACTGTGTGAAAGCTTGTATTAAGAGGAATACAACGCAGTATTTATTTTCTCGGGCATTTGAAAAATAAAGCGATAAAACCTAAAGGAACAACTTTCTGTGGTTCAATGGTATTTAATTTCGAAAATGATTGAAATGTCGGTAGGTAAAAATATACGGTAGTGATAACATGAATTTATTTTTCCAACAAGCCTGATATTATCGTTGAACGAAAAAATCTTTATCTTCTATGTTTCTTACACTCACTAAATGATTTTTAATTCTGACAATGCTTGAATGGTTGTTGGATAAAAATGTACCGTATTGATAACGTGCATATATTATTTCAGCAAGCCAGGTCTCATCGTTGATGAAAAACGCTCTTAATCTTCTGCGTTTTAGTCTCGATTTTAGTTACCTGCTGATTTGTTAGTGTCCATATTAGTAAATTACAATATTGTCTGTTCCTTGTATTGTTCTTTGCTCATTTATTTAAGTAAATAATTCCTCTAGTGTAGTTTTCACATTTTCACATCGTAGTAAATTATTTAGCATGGCTTATTTAACAGAAGCACTTCGCAATGACATATTAATGATGATCGGATATGGTGACCGAAGTGGCACTCAAGCTGAGGTAACTGAATTATATCAAGCAAATCATCCCGATTTACTGCGGCTATTTCAAGGCACAATTAGCAAATAGAAAGGTGCTATAGAGAATTGGGTCATGTCAAGAATCTGCCAAGACAAAGAGGAGAGGCAATTGACGAAAATACAAAGCTGAACGTTTTGTTGGCTATTCAAGAAAAGCCCTCTATTTCGGCTCGGCAATTAGCGTGCGATAATGAGGTCAGTCATAGAACTGTTTTAGAGGTTTTAAAAACTGCAAAGATGCACCCTTACAAGATACAAAGGCTACAAGAATTGATTGATGAAGGTCCAGACCGACGAATTCAGTCTTGTGAACGAATGATGGATTTCATTGACTATGGTCACATACAGTTGGATTCTCTTTTCGGATGAATGTGTGTTCTCTTTGCATGGTGAAGTAAATCACCACAATTGGTGTTATTGGTCTGACCACAACCCCCATTGGATTCGGGAAACTCACACGCAACATGCACAAAAATTAAACGTATGGGCTGTGATTATTGGAGATCAAGTGGTAGGGCCATTTTTCCTCAATGGTAATCTGAGTGGGCCGTTATATCTTTCTATGCTCACGTTACATCTTTCTATGCTCCCAAATTTAAGGGGTCTATTTCCAAATAACAATCCAAATGACTTGGATGAGAGAATTTGCATTGAGCAAGACTCGCTCCACCGCACTATACATTGCCAGTACGGAACTATTTAAATCAAACTTTTCGAAATAGATGGATTCGGCGAAGAGGTGCACTTGAATGGCCACCACGATCCCCGTATCTTAATCCCTTGGACTTTTTTTATGGGGATGTTTGAAGAGTAAGGTTTATGCTACATTACTAACCGACCTTCAGGTTCTGAGGGACAGAATTACTGCAGAAATCAGAAATATTCCACAAGACATGTTTCAAAACGTGAGAAATGGTTTTGATCACCGATTGGGTCTTTATCAAGAAACAAATTGACACCATTTTGAACATCTTTAAAGTTATGAGTGCACCCCATAAGGAAAGATTTGTTTGCAGAGAGGTCGTTAAATCGTAGTTTAGTTTAAGAAAGTTCTCAAATTTGTTTATTCGTTCATTTTTGATTTGGATTTTTGTTCAACAAAATAATGTTTAAAATTTTGGGAAGGAAATGTATTGACAAAAGCATTAATTTGATAGAGCTAATCCCGTCAATATTAACTAAGTTCCGCTTATCAAAAATTGGTGTGGTAGCCGATATACGCAAAGCCTTCCTGCAGATAAGGCTATGTACCAGTGAAAGAGAGTATGTAAGATTTCTATGGTATGAGGAAGAAGGACAAGATAAAATCTTTCGACACAAACTAGTAGTGTTTGGAGTAACTTGAAGTCCTAAAGACAGCTTTGAAAAATCAGCACAGCGAATCACCGGCATCTAAACACACAATTGGTGGATTTTATGTTGACAATCGTGTCGTAAGTCTAGATAACAACAGATGTTACAAAACCTCATCATTGAATCTACTCAGCTATTGGCAAAAGCCAAAATGAAATTACGTTGTTGGGAACATACAGTTTTCGAAGACAATGTCAACTGAAACGAAATTGACAGTTCTGGGACTGTACTGGAACCGAAATTTTGACATGTTGGTATTAAACTCTAATTGATTTAAAGAAATAAATCGTCATTTTGTCAACCAACGCGAAATTTTGAAATGGGCTCATAGACTGTACAATCCGATCGGTTATAATAACCTTTATTGCCCAACAGCAAAAGCCAATTACAGAGCAAACTATATAATATTGCACATATACAAAGATTTATATAAATATATAATCAACCCATCAACGTGAGTAGTAACTAATTATGTGTACTACCAATGATAATAATAATAATATATAATAATTAATAATATATATATATATATATATATATATATATATATATATATATATATACTATATACTATACACATACATATACACACTACATATAATATATATATATATATATATATATATATATATACAATAATGATAACAATAATGCCCACAAACAGAGTTAAGTGACTGTAAACACTAAAACAAAAATGATTTACAAGAAGGACACATAGTTGACAATAGGACAGTCCCTTGAACACCTTTAAGCACTATTACTGTAGTTAACATAACAGTCAATTATAGAAGTTAATGAAGAGCAATATATGTCACAATTAGAACATATCTCATTGTACAATTGACACATTTTAACCACTGGTGACTTTAAAAGTAAATTAGATTTGGCAAAAGGAACATGAAATGTACATCTTTGTCTTGTTTCTAACCTAGGAATATGAAAACAAATGTTGGCAAGAATAGAAGCACAATCAATATAATTATGTATCATTTTGTATAAAAATGACAAAGTTATGATATTTCTTCTAGTCTCTAAAGACTGCATATCAAAGGTGTTAAGCAACATTGTATTTGAACAACCTTTTTCAGGATAAGCATTAAACATCTTAAAGCACAAATACTTCAGGAATTTGCGTTGAATATTCTCAATTAAAACTTTGTAGCGGCCATAACGAGCAGACCACACTAATGCACAATATTCAAGCCTAGATCTCACAAAGGCATGAAACAATATCTTAATCGTACGGATACTCGTAAATTGTTTAGATTGGCGTATTACGAACCCTAATAATTTGTTGGCTGATGAAACGATGTCCATCATATGCATCAGCTGTGACACTTTACCCAAAGTTGTTACTTCAACGAGCTTGGAAAGATAAAATTGGCTGGGATACAGAAGTTTCAGGAGAAATTAGGTCAAAATTTGTGCGGTGGGCTAATGAAATATCAAGTTTAATAGATTTAAGAATTCCTAGATGGATTTTGACGCAGGATAGTCACAACCTAAGTTTACATATATTTTACCACACATGTAAATTTTCATATGCTTGTGCTATATTTTTGAGGTCAGAATCTGGTATCTGGAACAATTGGAGCAAGGCTATCAAAAACTGTTTTAGATATCATTTAATTTACAAATATTTCGACCTGGTGGTGATCTAATTCAACGACAGTTCTTTCTTGGATCAAAAGATAGAATAAAAGAAATTAGAAGTTTGACAAAACAGGAAAACTCGGAGATCTTAACCCGGCAGATTTATTTTTCCTAGTCAAAATGGTGGTAGGGACCTGGGTGGTTGCAGCAACCTCCTGAAGAATGACCTGATAGAGGTTATATTACTGAAGATGTTATCATTCTAGAATGTCAATTTTTAAGTTGTTTTCTGTTGGATTTTAAGATTTGTCAATTATGTAAGATATGTTACAAAAACAAATAAAGGTTCTTTAACTCTTACAGATGTATCCCCTACTAAAATACATCTTTTTAAATTGGTTCAGAAGAAAAATTTGTAAATAATCAAGATTTTAGAATAAAAGATGGTTTAATTAGAGTAACCACGAAGTTTTCCGAAAGAGATGATGACATTGAATTTTTTTATCCCATCGTTTTGGAAAACACCCAGTTGTAAGTAAACTTATTGAGGAAGAACATAGAAGAGTTTGTCACGTTAGTGCACAAGGATTACTAAGTTTTCTTAGAGAAAAATTTTCATTAACACAAGGAAGAAAAGCAATAAGAGAAGATATACATAAATGTGTAAGTTGCCGAAGGTTTAACTCCAATCTATTAGAATTTAAGCTTATCCCGCTTCCTAGTACAATGTTTTTCAAGCAACTGGAGTAAATATAGCAGATCCTTCATATGGTAAAGATGGTAAGAAGCTATGGATTTATCTATATGTTGGTTGGCTACAGAGCAGTACACCTAGAACTTATTTCCTCAGTATCTACTGAACATTTTCTCCAATCTTTTAGGAAGTTCATCTCCAGAAGGGACCGTGCATCCCTTATACAATAAAGCAAAAACAGTATGCTCAAAACGAGAGGACCTGAACAAAGAAAAAGAAAATATCACTAGAACACTCAAAGAAAATGGCTACCCCGATCTAACACCTAACCTAAACAGGGAAAGGGTAACCGAAAAAGAGGAATCGAAATATACAGCGATAATACCACATATACAAGGTACCTCAGATAAAATACGAAGGATAGTCAGCAAATACAAGATACGCACTGCCTTCAAATCGACCAGAACGCTCAGGGGAATACTAACCAAAACCGAACCATACAATGAAGATCGGAATTCCAAGAATTGTGTACAACCTACCAAGCGAATGCGGCATAGCATACATAGGAGAGAGTAGTAGACCACTCTAAGTGAGAACGCAGGAACATAAAAACAACGTCCGCAAGGGCGAAACAGAAAAATGAAGAATCACCGAACATGTGTGGAACAAAGACCACCACATCCAATGGGATAACATACAGATAGTGGCAAAGGACGAGAACACAAGTCGTCGGAAACACAAAGAAGCCACATACATCGCACTAGCAGAAAATCAAATAAGCCAAGCTAGTGTGAAAATGAAACCCATATGAATTCCAATAATACGCGAAGAGCTTAAGCGCAATACACCTGCGCAAGAAGTTACGTCGCAACTATATATATAAGTTCTAAAAAATATATGTTGGATTGCTCAGTGGCTCAGCGGTAAAGGTGTGAGACTAGTAAGTGAAAGGTACCAAGTTCGAATCTGAGAGTAGTCAAGTGCTTGGGAAAAAATTATATGTAACATATGAATTCGACTCAAGTGCGAAAACAGTCCTTCTCAGGACTAAGCCTGGTGACGGAAGCAGAGTCCGCTTGCGAAACGTCGTGCTCAAAAAGCAAAAACTGTGAAAATAGGCCGTTACTAATAAGAAGAGACTAGACTGGCCGTTAACCTGTATATTACAACTGATCCGAGGAAGAGACGGAACTCCTCGTCTAGCTACTTTAAAAACAGCTACAGGTGTCGTGCCTCGACCTTTGCAACGACTATATCCCTTGAAGTACACCAGCATGAAATTGATGAATTAGTTGAAAAGTACAAAGAACAGAAGATATCTGTAGTAGTAAGTAACGGACAAAGAAGACATAAAAGTAGGTACTTATTACAGGAAGTGGAAAAGAGTGAAACCGCCCACGAGATTCCTTCCTGATTGATATTTCCGCATATGCGAAAATTAACGCGGGAGGATGTAAGAACCAGTCGCCCTGTATGAAATATGATTATTTTTTGGCTAGTATGTAATAAAAAAAAGTAAAAGAACGATTTTACATTTTTCAGATTAATAATTAAATAATAAATAAAAGTACGTCAAAAAGAAAATAAAAATTTTTTCTCTGATCAAGTTTAAGTATATTAAGGGTAAAAATACACCGGGTAGGTGTCTAGCTTTTTAGTTGTAACACACTTAATGTTACTAATATAAGAAAATATGCTTTTAAAAATCACTTGTAAAGCAATATTATTGTACCTGTTTAAAACCTAGAGAAAAGGAATTGGTATAACACAATTTTTTTTAAATTTAGCGTGAGCTGTGAAGCGCAAAATAACAAAAAAGGCTAAAAATATCCCATTGCACTTAATTTCTAATGTTACAGTAGCGACACGTCACTAGTGTACTTATTCATTTTACAAAATATGTAGCAGTAGCTATGCAAATTGTCGTTGTCAAGATAATTTGCTTTGAAAGCAAATACATACACATCCTTGTGATGTTTAATTATAACACGTACTTATGTATGCGTTAAACGCAAGGTGGATATGGCGGATTAGATCTGTTCAAGTTGTCGACTGGGCTATGAATTTACAGTGTTTTCAAAGACCCCGACTAATATTTTACTTTTAGATGTTTGTTTACTTTACCTAACTTTTACAGAACTGAATAAATTAATTATATTTTAGTACTTAATATATGTTGGCGTATACCGGAAAATTTCCCAGGGGTGCGCGTTTGGTATTTAAATCATTTGTGTCAGGAGTTTTCAACAGGCACCAAAATTATGCAGTAGAACTTAAGGTGTTATTTATCGTGATTAATGTGCAGATTAAATTTATTTCAAGCATCATTATAAGAAAGAATATCCAATGTAATCACGTCAATTTAGCTTTTAATTGTTGATTAATGATAGCCTTCGGCGCCGTATTTATTAATTGTCCGCTAGAAACGATTCTATAGGATGATTAAGTGGATGACATTCGCTTGTCGTAGATAAACAGTGCCTGCTTACTCATTAGAGATGTTTGTTTTGGGATCTATCCAGTAATACCACTCTACAAAAGTAGATAGAACTTAAGTAATATAAACGTTTGTTTAGGATAGGCATTCGATTCGGTCGAAATTAATGGTTGCACCATTTATACTGAAATTATGTGAAGGTTCCTTTTCTTTATCTTTTGTAATGATAAATAATTCTAAGAACGTTATGCTAATTTGTCAATTACAAGAATGCTCTAATTTGTTGTTAAATACATTAATAGTAGAGACGACAAACTTTTTCTTGAAATGAAGAGGAACTTAATAGCATTTCAAAATATTTATACGTGCTGCAACAATTTTTATTTTTTGCTAAAGACTTTGTTGATATTTGAGAGCTTTGAATGTATGCATTAACTTTACTTTTTATCATTTATTACCGTCTTACCGAAAAACCAATACACGCTTAATTTTTTTAATTTATTAAAACAGCGTGCTCTGATACCGTTTCCTGTTTCTATCTAGTACGTCGTACTAGAAAATTTATTTTTGGAAAAATATACAAAAATGTTACTTTATTGTATCAGTTTCTATAAAATTTGTACCTATCAATGCAGATGTATAACTAACCGCACTTTGCAATCATTCATTTTAAAGGCACTTAAGGGTTCTCTTGAGAAATCTTTATAAAGGTGCAGATAAACTAGCGAGTTACTTGCGACAACCTCACGCGAGTGACTTGCTGAGGTATTTACATTAGTACCAAAAATTGCCGAAAGTTAAATGTCGGACAAGTTGGCGAGCTCAGACTTATGCAATTTGTCGCATTCCTGTTTAGACATACTGTGATACGATGTCGCGCAAGTTTAGGTTTTTATTCGTCTGTTAATAATGCCTTAACTAAGACGCGCTCCAGCTGCAGCGTTCTTAATTGTGTATTATCAAAAATTCATGAAAAACATGAAAAAGAAAAACGAGATAGAAGTTGTTGGGTTAGTGACTGGATTTCAAAGATGCACAGCAGTTTAGAAACTTTATTCGCTGTTGATCTTGAAAAGTTCCTCGGTTTAGTAGGAGATTCCTATCAATCGTTAATATGTCTATTCTGAATTCCAGTTTGTACTATGAATGGATTTATTCCAGAAGTTTGCTCGGCGCTTTGTGAGGTATTAAAGGACTACATCAAGGTAATTTTCACTCTAATATTGCGTCACCACTAATATATAAAATTATAAAAAACAATTTTTCATTATTAAATTAAAAATATTTACAAACCCTAAACACCTCACACATTCTAATAATTATTGTCAATGATGTCAACATGTGAATAAGAGCTGCTGTGGTTATTAAATTTGTTGAGTTTTGGTCAAAATATATTGATTTCGAATCTTCAATAAATATCGTAGGGGAAAGCACAGGAGTGTGGCTAGTCGAAGTACTTGAATGGTAAAACATTGTAAAAAAATTTGAACGTCTAGATGTCTCGAACTGTGAAGCATCTAAGTCAGCTATTTCCGATATGGTATCATTGATTAATTTGTTAAGTCTTCTTTTATTAGTAGGAGCTTTAATTTCTATAATTAATTCATTGGCCACATAATCTCCAAATGTTTGTTCTTCATCTGTAGGTCGTTTGATTAAATTTAAAGCAGATCCCAAACCTTCTGGTAATATAGATACATCGCTTTGTTGCTGAGTACAAGAATTATTGTTAGAACATCTCTTTTTTGGAGGTGGTTCTACTTGCTGATTTGTTTCATTCTGAGATGTTGTCACATTCTGAAAATTATAATAATAATCTTCGATATTTCGGTACCATATATCTAATATTAAGGAACAAGTGTTTAAATAAGTATTCAATTCTAGGTTCCACTGACAAAGAAAGAGTGGCTGTGGCATTCAAAGCAATTTGAGGATCGCTGGCAGTTTCCCCATTGTATTGGAGTTTTAGATGGCAAAAATATAGTTATACAAGCTCCAAATCATAGTAGAAGTTATTACTATAACTATAGGAACACGTATAGTATTGTACTGATGGATTTAGTGGATGCTGCCTATATGTTCACTTGTATCGATGTTGGTTGCATTGAAAGGGTTTCGGATGGTGTAGTCTATAATAACTGCTCATTAAGTTTAGCTTTAGCAAACAACGATCTAAATTTACCAGAGCCGGCTGCTTTACCAGGGAGAAACAAACCAGTTCCATATTTAGTTGTAGCAGACGATGCTTTTGCAAGGAAACCTTACTTGATGAAACCCTTTTCTTCTGCTCCTAATCGCGTCTTCAACTACCGCCTATCTAGAGCTAGACGGAATGTTGAAAATGTATCTGGTCTTTATGCTAATAGATTTAGAATTTTACAGAAACATACTCTACTGCAACCAGAAAATGTCAAGCAGATAGTATTGGCGATGAGTCTTGCATAATTTTCTTATGGAGGAGAAAGACCCTTCAAAGAGGTACGCTCCAGCAGGAGTTTTTAACGATTATTGGTTCTTTCAATAACAAATAAATTAAACCGTAGATATTACATATCAACTCAAATTAATGGTTTGGTACCGCGAATATTAGTTTAGAAAACGAGATATTAAAAGTAGTTAAATTACAGAAATCTTTAATTCTGCGGAAGACAGTAGAACATTAAAGTCATTCGTTAAATGTAAACTTCACTGATTACCCAACGCAAAACTTGTAAAATACAAGACCATTGAGTTAAAGGGCATAGTGTAACTAGAGAGTTAGTGATTTTACCTTAAACAAACTAATTTTCATGTAACCTGTGTGCTTAAAATTAATAACAAGCAAAAATAAACGCCCTTTGGCAAGTCTTGATCCTAAATACAAATAAAAACTTACACAGGCATAAAATAGAGTTTATATTTAAGTCCTATACATGTAAACCTAAATACGATGACTGAAGTTGAGCCATTAAAAACTGTTTACAAATTTAGCGATACTAAAGCTGTTATATGTTGTCAATATAAACTGGCAGTTAAAACAATCAAGAAAATAATGGCGTACAATTATTAAAAACAATTTATGTATATACACATATACAGGGTGTCCATTTAGTGTGTAATTGTCCGATTATGGGCTCCCAGGCTACTTGTCCGAAAAGGTGTGAGCAGGCTTCCCAAATAGTCTAAAAATATTTAAAAATATTTTCATATATACAGGGTGATTAAGAAAAACGTGGTTAACCAAACTTGATTTTGTTTAAATGGAATACCCTGTATATTTTCGCACCATCGAATTTTACGTTTTCGAGTTATTGGCATTATTTCATCATTTTTTAAAGGTACATGGTGTCAATTTTTTCAAATGGAAACCGAAATTTTTTATGTCACTAGTGAATTCTCCTTTGAAAATCAATAGAAAAGTATCTGACATGCCTTATACCTAAAATAAGCAGTTTTTGATTTATTCGATGAAAACGAATTTTTTTTTACGAAACGCGTTAGGAAGTCCCTTTTTTTGTAGAGTAGGCAATGAGTATTGGGATAACAAGTTTCTTACGTTTGAATTGCTTCTAATGCCCATCTAATGGGTGCTTTCGACAGCTGAATAAAAAAATACTTGCATGCAGTACATTATTATGACATCATGAATTTTCTCGTTTTAAATGTGCCTTTTAGCAGAGAAGGCTGAGGAATGGTTGTTTTCCTAACATGACAGTTTGTTTATTATTTACTTGTCATCCAAAATGGCTTTATTATCATAAACTTCGTTAATTTAAGTTGTTTGTACGTGTTAGTAAAGCAATGAATCAAACAAATTATTCAAGTGAGCATGACGTATGCAATAGAGAAAATTGAAGGAAATTGTTTGTTAGCGTCACGACTTTACGCTCAAAAATATCCAGAGAGAGCACATCTCCAAGTCAAGTGTTTTCAAAAATTAAAAGACCGCTTTGACAGAACAGAAAACGCAAACTGTGAAAAAAAACAAGAAGCAAATCTGTTTTACATGAAGAAAACGAATTGGATATTACATTATCCATGGTCGAAACTCCAGCAATAAGTGTACGAGAAGTTAGCGGGAATCTAGATATTGGAAAATCCTCCGTACCTAAATATATAAAAAAGAATAAGCTACATCCATATCATGTAAAACTCCATCAAGATATCTCCGCTGATTACATTCAACGAGTTAACTTTTGTCGATCGATGCAAATTAAATTACAGGAAACTAATCAGTTTCCATTCTGCATATTATTTACTGACGAATGTACATTCCATCGAGATGGATTTGTTAATAGACATAATTATCATTACTACGCCACCGAAAATCCACATTTAGTACATGGAAATCATTTTCAATAGCAATGGAGTTTAAATGTCTGGGGAGGTATTGTTGGCAATTATGTTATAGGACCGTATTTTTTTGAGGGCAACGGAGATGCTTTTCACAATTTTTTGAATGAAAACTGCCCACTTCTTATTCAACATATTCCAGATGTGGCTTCAAATGGATGGTGCTACACCTCACTACCATAGACAAGTCCGAGTACATAACTGCTTTATTTCCAGAAAAATGGATCGGTAGAGGTGGTCCTATAGCCTGGCCCGCGCGATCGGCAGACCTTGCGAGTTTTTTTCCTCTGGGGGTTTGTAAAATCTGCAGTTATAAAACACCGGCTACCACGAGAGAAGACATGAAGTGTTACACCTATAATGTGACAAAATGTCAGAACTTTATTTCGTAATAGACTTCAAGCTTACCTGAATCAAAATGGACGACATTTTGAATTTTATAATTTGCTTATTAGCTGGACCAATTGATATGGGACAAAATAAGACAATTATTCATAAAACACTACATTAATTCCGACGCGGGCTAAGTTAACCGAGTTAACATCTTCAAAATAGGTATGAACTCTGACTTTGTTTTCATGTTTGTCATCTTTCATGTTACCTTGTTATTGTAGAATTCAACCTTAGCTTTGTTGAATATTTGAATATTTGTAGATACAAAATAAATAAATAATTATTTGTATGCTCCTAATTACGTATGGACTGTGAAAGTATTTAGTGTCTAAATGCGAATAGCACCACTTTTGAGAGAGAAAACTCATGATGTCATAATTATGTACTGCATGCAAGTAATTTTTTTATTCAGCTGCGAAAGCACCCATTAGATGGCCAGGCCACAGAAGCAATTCAAAAGTAAGAAACTTGTGATTCCGATCCTCATAGCCTACTCTACAAAAAAAGGGCTTCGTAACGCGTTTTGTAAAAAAAATTGGTTTTTATCGAATAGATCATAAACTGCTTATTTTAGGTATAGGGCATGTCAAACACTTTCCTATTGATTTTCAAAGGAGAATTCACTAGTGACATAAAAAATGGTGGTTTCCTTTTCAAAAAATTGAGTTTTCCGATATTTGTGATAAAATTTGAACCAAATTTTTCGGACGCCCTGTACAATATTTTCGGGTATTGCGAATGGTTCTTAGTAGGGCCGTACTCGGACTTTAACACCTCATAAAATCATTTTTATCTCCACAATAACTTCCACTGTACACTCATTTCGTTGACACCGCGTACCTTTCAAAAATGTTAAAATAATTGCGAATAACTCGAAAACCGCTGAAGCTAGGGATATGGATTACGCATCAAATGTACGCAAAATTTTACGAGTTACTCGATGGTGCGAAAATATACATGGTTTTCCATTTAAACAAAATCAAGTGTGGTTGACCACGTTTTTCTGAACCACCCTGTATATCTGAAAATATTTCTTTAATGTGCAACTTTTAGTCTATTTGGGAAACCTGCTAACACTTTTTCGGACAAGTAGTCTGGGAGCCCATAATCGGACAATCACACACTAAATGGATATCTATATATATATATATATATATATATATATATATATATATATATATATATATATATATATATATATATATATATATATATATATATATTATATATATATATATATATATATATATATATATATATATAATTTGTAATGGCTAAATTATAGAGGATATTATTTTTGAATTGTGTGTTAATGTTGTGGGGATAAGTATCAATTAGATATAATGAGGGGATAGGTATTAATTAGTATTAGGTAAAATAAATTTAAATGTTGAGATGTTAATTATATTATTAATAGATTTTAACTTTGCACCGGACTAGCTCAATCTCAAATTGGGGATAGGGATCAAATGTATTTAGTTTGGAAAATTAAATTTATATTTAGATGTGAATGTGTGTATAAGATTTACACTATACAATTATTATAAATGTATAAAATTTATTCTGAATAGAATTTACTTCCAACGCATGCGTTGTAATGTAATTGAATGAATTTAATAATGTCAAAATTGTCAAATAATTTGGAAATTTACTGTCTATGTTCAACAATGAAAATAAATTAAATTTTGTTTGCTTTACAAGTGTTTATACAAGTGATTGTTTGAAATTCTATACCAATACATATATCTAATGAATAATAAATTTGCAGGAAATTTACCAAATAAATGTCCATAATAAATAGGGTTATATACAAAAATGTGACTCACATATACTGTCCTCAATGCAAGTTGATGTCTTCGAGTAGTTCCAAATTGATGCAGGCACTTTCCACTCGATTCTAGTTGTTACCATACACCCATATGCAGCTAACCGGTACTTGGATTGTCGATGACAGCAACTTCCAAAAAACTAATGACGTTTCTTTCCAAATCGGCAACACTCCAGTCACTTATTTTAATTTGGTAAAATTTTTTATTTAGATAAATTAAAACTTAAAGATTGGTATCGTTTAAAAAGAAATGTTTAAATGTTGTCCAAAATTTTGTTATTGTCACTTTTATTTTAGATACCGGATCAAATTTATTTTATTTAGAAGAAATTATACCCAGAAATAAAACACCAATAGCCAAATAAATGTGATTTTAATTTGGTAGAACGGAATTAAATCAAATATGATAACACGAAAAACTCTTAACAAAATCGTAACACAAATTAACTCGTACAATTATTTTCCGAAAACTAGCAGGTATCGGAGACCGAACTATTTTATTTAATCGCCGGTATAAAAACAATTGCTCTCGAATTATTTCTGCGTTAAATGTAACTTTATTTACGATGATTAAATTTGGTTATGAAAACTTACTTTTTTACACAAATGCACAACACTGCTTTAACCTTATTTAACAAATTCTAGAGAGATCATCATTTCCAGGGCAATTCCTTTTATACCTTTTTGGTTGTTACTAAAAATTCAATTTTTTTTTCAGCCATATTACCTAAGTAACTAAGGCTCTGATTGGTCGGAACATTTACAAATTTAGACTAAAATGGAAATTTGGCCATAACTTTCTTATACATTAACGAATTTAAAAACTAACAACAGAAATGAACACTACATAAAATTTCGAACAAAAAGACACCTAACAAGCTATGGTTCCTAAAAATAATATACGAAATCACTTAATCTAAATTGAATATGTTTATAACTATTTAAACTTACAAGCTACACTTAATCTAATTACATAAACGGAATTCTGAGACAATTTTACATAAGAAAACATACTTTTAGTGTTAGAAATATCGAATTTAAAGGAATTTTGAGTTTATGTAAAAATATTCTAAATTTACCTAAAATTTCACACAATTTTGCGGTGAAAAGCAATGTATCCTTATAAAAACTGTGAAATACTGAGAAAGAACGCCTATTAATTGCTTTAAGAGCATAATTAAAGCTTAATAATATGAAAAAACTATAAAATTATGGAAAAAACCTAGAAATTATAACCTAACCAAACTTATATCTAAAATTGGAAATAACTTAAATTTAAAAATGTTTTCATGACTCAAAATGTCATGTTAGAGGTTTGTAAGACTGGTCTTTATTATTTTCACTATTCATTTCTAGTGCATAGAGTCATATATTGTTGCATTAAAAAAGTCCCTTCGTCTAACACACTTACTGAAATTTTCATTATAAAACTGTATATCACTATGAATGTGTTTATGCTGAATTGTTCTATGCATTGTTCTTGCTGTTAAACCTAAATCACAATGTTCGTCACTGAATTGCTTCCAGAAATATGTGCGAAAAATGTCTAAAATGTCCATATTATAACCCTTTTATGAAATTTTTACATTTCCTGCTTTCAAAAACTATTTATACAATATTCCTAACTATACAATTTATGTTTAAACACCTGTAAAGTGTTCACTTGCCAAAATACCCTCCAAAAATTGACTTTTATTGAAATAAATGAAATAATAAATTGACTTTACGAAAATAGGTGTATTTAACATTCTTGACATTTTTGTTGGTAGCACAATGCTTTTTATGATGAAACCAAACTATGTAAATAATATTCAGACTAATTTATACAAAACAAATCTACTTTAAACACATCGTGAACCAGATTTCTATAAAACAATGTCTCGCACATGTATCGAGCTTTTTATTACTAAATTGTCATTTAAACTGTCCGATCCTTCTTTTACTTCTTTCTGAACATCTCAATATATATATATATATATATATATATATATATATATATATATACTATCGGACAAAAGTAAAGCAACTTTTCAAAAAAAAACCATTTCCATTATTTTATTTTTTATTGGACAAAATACTAAGAAATCCTCATTACATCTTAAGGCTCAAGTAGGCGGCTGTCACCTGTGACAGTTGATTTTTTTTATAAACAACACCAACCAATTTAAGCAATTTTATTGTCGAGAGTGAACAATTTGTAGTCGACAAAAGTAAAGCAGCATTTTGGGGTTTATAAAAATAAAAGCTTTTCCTTCAAGTAAGAACTAAAATATTCAAATTTATAGTAGTTAATTGTCTTTACGTAATTTTAATCATGCCACGAGGTATTCATAACTGCAAAGAATTAAAGCAGATGGTAGTAAATGCCCATTTCGAAGGTAAGAAACAGTCTGCTATTTCCAGGCAGTTTCTTTTGCCAAAATACAGTGTGTCAAAAATAATTTCAACCTACAACGCACGAGGACACTTGGAAAAAATACCAAAATCTGGAAGACCCAGAAAAACGACTGTTTTGCTAGACAGACGCATCAAAAGGATGTCCCAGAACGATACGTGGTTATCTGCACCACGAATTATTGCAGAAATTCTGGTCAGTTCCAGAACAATTCAACGCAGATTAGTTGAAGCAAAATTATTTAGTAGACGTCCAGCAAAGAAACCCCTTATTTCCAGAAGAAACAGATTAGCTCGACTTGCATTTGCACAAGAGCATATTAACTGGACCATAGACGATTGGAAAAAAGTTTTATTCAGCGATGAAACTCGTTATAAACTGTACAATTCTGACGGAATGAAACGTGTAAGGCGACCAATTAACACGAGATTCCATTCCAAGTACGTAACACCTACAATTAAACACGGTGGAGGAAGCGTTTTTTGTTATGGGGTTGTTTTTCTTGGAATAGAGTAGGTCCTTTGCACCATATTGAAGGAAACATGGATAGATTTATTTATCGGGATATACTGCAAAATGTAATGCTACCATATGCAGAATGGGAAATGTCTTACGTTTCGTGTTTCAACAGGATAACGATCCTAAACACACCGCGCAAATTGTTCAGGAATGGTTTCGAAATAATAATGTTGAGATTTTGCGGTGGCCAACCCAGTCTCTCGACCTCAACCCGATAGAAAACTTATGGGAAGAGGTAGAACGTTGTATTCGAACAACCCGGTTTCCTAATAAACATGCATTGCTTGAAAAAATTAATGAAGTTTGGGCGAACCTTCCAGACAACACAATTCAGAATTTGATTTCATCAATGCCACGACGTTGTAGGGAAATTATAAATAATAATGGATATTCCATTAATTATTAGATAAGTAATTTAGATAATTGTTATTTTTTAATGTTGTTGCCAATTGTTGTTCTCGATAAGTTGAATAAAATATTCTTTTATGTAAGTGTTGCTCTACTCTTGTCGCAATGATTTTTGCATTAATTTTTTTAATTCAAATTCTTTAAGTTAAACCTTGCAGGTATTGGTTGATTTTTCTTTGGTTAATTACTCAACTTACGAACTTATTAGTTGATTAAAATTAATTCAGAAGTTTGCCAAATTTAAAAATTTTATTCAGCTACAATAGATCCAGCAAATGTGTTGCTCTACTTTTGTCCAACAGTGTATATATATATATATATATATATATATATATATATATATATATATGGAATACATAGGTAAGTAAAGATATGCAGATTTGGTTCACTTACAGAAATTTCAATATTTTAGATAACGTGGATTTATATGAATAATAAAATAGTTCGACGGAGTCAACTATATCCAATATATAAGCTACACAATTTCGATTGGGGCAAAGCGGCACTAGATTGATGCTATATAATTGATTAGTATATCTTGAATGCCTCGACAATCGGCAGCTGGAATGAAGGCAATTGTTGTCTAACCGTTTTTATGCCCATGAAGGGGTAGGTGACAACCAGAGGTTTATTAGTAGTCGGTGTATGATGGAGCTAACATTTGCAGTAACAGTAAACGTGGCCAGAAAGTAACTATATACTTTCAGTGACAATTGTAAAATTTATTCTTCGGGAGGGCCACATAGTGTTAGACAAATGGTTATAATGTGCATGTTATAATTAGTGGTACAAATAATCTTTACACAAAAACGTGCAGAGAAGTACAGAATTGCCCACATTGAAATCAGATGTTTCTAAAAAAGCTTTACTTAGGAGGTAATCTCGATTAAAACGAGTATGTAGTTCTGATTGATTCAAAAAATTAGTTCTTTGAATGTATCCTAATCTAACTTGGGTAGTTTAACTAATGTTAAAAATAGAAAAGTCCAATCACGTGTTTTTCAGTTAATTTATTCTTTTATAAAACCTTACCAGAGTTTTACGCTCTACTTATTGCCGCTAGATGGCGTGGTAATGAAATTTATACGTTACCTAGTGACTTTAATTTAAAATACAGTGACTTTATATATGAAGTCACTGTAATTTAAAGTGCAATGTACATAATTATAGGTTATTATGTGAATTTCAATGAAGAAATAAGTAAATAAACGTGTACAACAATGAGATATAATTATTTATCCACATAAAATAGAAAACTATGTATTATGTATTAATTAGAAAATACCTAACATAAATTATATGTAGGAATCCATGGCGTAACATAGGAGTTTTACTTAGGGTGAAAAAGTATAAAATTATGAATGTTGCGTAAAATATGGCAAAACAAATTACGCATGTCACAATAGTTCTTAATATCTTCGACTTTTACGAGATTCATCCTGTACATGTTACCTGTAGAAAATATAGTTGACTTCACGCTTCTCAATGATTGGTTTTATCGTCAGTGAAGAATTATAGTGGAAAAGGATCACGAAGTACATCCCATACCTTGTTAGTAAACTCATTTATTTATTTCACAAATTTGTTTGAACATCTTAAACAACCCTAAAATATTTTATTACTACTGTGGATGATAACTTTAATTGTTGTCGAAACGTATAGTTTTGCGTAAACATAAATACAAAAGTGCACCATCTAAAACCCAAAAAAGCTAAGTATTTTAAATTATTTTAGCTAGATTTTTAGATACTAGGAGGATAGTTTGGTAAATATACATGCGATTTACTTTAAAATGTTACCTAATTATTTGGTATATTGGAAGTACACCTATATTGTGGAAGTCACTAAATTACTGAAAATTGATTCATTTATATTTCTGGATAAATAAGTGAATCTAGCAATCTTCAAACAAAATAGATTCTTTCAGGAGTAACACCGAATAGAGCCGAATGTGAAATCAAATTAGAAAATTAAGGAATTAAGGTGCTCTTTTAAGAGAAATGATTTAAATTAAAGGAATAGTTCGTGAATCTTATCAATTAATTTATCCTTTAAGGATTTAACAGGATGCATAAACAAACGCTTTATAGTTATAGGTAAATTAAGTGTTGAAGTTTAGTATTCCGCATGTTAAGGATTATGGCAAATAGCCGCTATGCAAGCGACGTGCATACACAACTTTATGCAAACATTCTGATTGTCTAAATTGTCACGTACAGGAAATGGCACTAATTAGTAACATATAGCAAATAGATTAATTACTATTATTCAATATATGTAAATCAATATAGTTCAGGTATAGGTGCCAAACAACAGAAAAAATTATTTTTGATTAGTTTACATGGGTTTCTCTAGACCAATAAAGCAAATAAATTCCAAACTGCATGAAATTAGTAAGAAAGAAAAAAATTTCCAAGCATTGTATATCATCTAGAAAATTACAATTGAACGTAATTTTATAGATTTTAGCTTACATGTATGTAGGTATATGAAAGTTGTGCATATCTATCTTTTACTATCGTTAATCCACAGATTATTTTATATTACGCCGTTGTGGGTGCGTGATTGTGTGCGTGTGTATGTGTGGACGTGTGAACGTATGTGCGTAGATTCGTAGTTCCGTGGGTGCTTGTGTGAAAATATGCGTGCATAAATTGCGAGCGTGGTGGGTGCTAACATGCATGCGTGAGTGAGTAGTATATGTATGTGTTATATATATATATATATATATATATATATATATATATATATATAGGTGCGGCATTAATGCGTCGAAGTACGATATATCCGCTATTAAAAAATCATCTCCCCCATACTTCCAATATAGGGTTTCATTACGTTATACAGGGTATTTCAAAAGTTACGGTCAATTGTACACGAAAATCATTCTCACTTCTACGTCCTGTATAACCTAGACAGAACAACCTAACAATAAATTTTTTCAGACATTTTTTTGACATTAGTACAGTATTACGAGAAAATGCTATTTCTTTATTATTGCACTAATTGGTTATACAGCGAGCCAAAACTTGAACACATGATTTTGTCAATTTTTTCAAATGAATCACCCTGTATTTTAATTTAAAAAGTAAAAAGGCACTTTATATTCTTTCATTTTTATTAAGCACTCCCTATAGCTAAAATCGTTAATTTTTGAGTTATTTCTTATAGACTTAATCACGGCTAACTTACACTCACACGCACACGCACACGCTCACTCTCACGCACACTCACACGCACACGCTCACGCACAGGCATACACACACGCACACGCACACTCACACGCACACGCACAAGCACACACGCATACGCACACGCTCACGCTCACACACACTCACACGCACACGCGCACGCACAGGCACACACGCACACGCACACGGAAACGCACACGCACACGCACACTCACACGCACACGCACACGCACACACACAGGACACGCACACGCACACTGCACACGCACTCACACGCACACGCACACTCACACGCACACGCACACCACACGCACACTTACACGCACACACACACGCACACGCACACGCACACGCACACGCACACGCACACTCACACGCACACGCACACGCACGCGCACACGCATACGCAACCGCACACGCACAAGCACAAGCACACGCACACGCACAAGCACAAGCACAAGCACAAGCACAAGCACAAGCACAAGCACAAGCACAAGCACAAGCACAAGCACAAGCACAAGCACAAGCACAAGCACAAGCACAAGCACAAGCACAAGCACAAGCACAAGCACAAGCACAAGCACAAGCACACGCACACACAAACGTACGCGCACGCGCACACGCAAAAGAACGCGGACACGCGCACACGCACACGCATACGTACAAGCACACGGACACGCACACGCACACCCACACGCACAAGCACACGCACACGCACACGCACACGCACACATGCACACACGCACGACACACGACACACACGACACACACAACACACACAACACACACAACACACACAACACCCACAACACACACAACACACACAACACACACAACACACGTAAAACAGACACACACCCATCTCGGCGAAACTTTGTGTATGCTGTATGGTTGTGTTTTCTCAGAAAAACTTGTTCTTTCCTTACGTTCTAAATCTAGAGAGAAAAGAAACGTTAAAGTAAACGTGAAAAATGGATGGATTGCTATAAATGGAAATACATATAATTTGATATTGTTATACTTAATTCTATTGTTAATAACCAAAAACATTTCAAATTTTGTCTTTCAGGTGTACATTAATGGTAAGATATTATGTATCGTTTTTGAGTAATACGAGAAATAAACGTATCATTAATGCCTACATTTAAACATTAAATGATATAGGTTTACTGCTTTTTAAATTCTTGCTCGTTTTCTCTCCAAAGATTAGTATTTTTAGATTTAAAACGTATCGTTTACTTTTACTCTGACGTACCGAATCAAATGCATTTGTGCATTCACTCACGCTTTTCGGTCTGTTTAGAACGACAATTTATTTTACCGCTTCGTTTTTTGTACATAATTCACAGGTCTTTCTATCTGACAACTTTTCTAAAATGGGAAGCTGTGAATATATTTTTCAAATTCCTTTTTATACTATATTTTGAATAAAACTTTTTAGAAGACTGCGTTTTCTCAAGCTGTTTTAAGGACATGTTTATATAGAAAACTTTTAGTAGTGTTATAATCAAGGTAGCATAATTTTAATTTGCATCTGTGATAGATATACTAGTAGTGAATGTTTATTCTATATTGTAATCCAAACCAGATGATTTTTTGGAAATTATAGTACTGATACTAACGTTTTGAACATTCCGCTTTTCTTTGTAACTTTTAATACCTCAGATCAGCATACTGCGGTATGCTGAAATTCCAGACATCGTTCACAGAAGACGACTGTGCTCCTTTGTAATACTACACGTTTAATCAAAACTGGTCTATGAATTTTTTAGTTATCGTAATTTGCATTTTTACGCAACACCAGTATGTTTCCACCAGATCTTTACTATACTTTACTTATACTTTAGTTCCAATTAACAAAACATTTTGTTATTTTGTCATAAATGAGCAGTATTAGTCAAAATCCTGCTTTGTGTAAAAAAAATCAAATATTAGAAAAAATTATAGTGCTCATCACATTTGATTTGGTATATCTATGAATCACAATTTCGATATACACATATTTCCTTTATTTATTGAGATCTGCAATTTAAATGCAACTGCGCTGATAGCCGCAGGCACAACCATAACACTAAATACTTCAGCAGGAAACTAATTAAATCGTATAAACGTGGGTTTAAGCACGAGCATATTTTTAAACACAAAATCAATTGTAGCCTCACATTTGCATATATGAGCACTTGTTTGATTGTACTTTTGTTTATTTAGTATGTCAGAATTAAATTTATCACAGCAGAAAACTATCCTGACAGATAATTTTACAAAATTATGTGCTTACAATGCTTTATAATTAGTTTCTCTTTAACGCGTCATTGTAAACTTTTCTCAAGAAAACACTATCTTATTGCGATTGTTTTGTTATTTTTGAACCGTGGCTAGACTAATAGAGGTATTATCAATATCACAAATTTTCTGTGTTAAAACAAGGATACACATACTTATCTAGGTGATACAGATTGTTGTTAAAATTGAGAAAACCCCTATTAGTACATTATGCACTCATATTAAGTTTTTCTAGAAAAGTTTAGCCTATCTGCTACTGATTGATTGTAGCGCTGTGTTACGTGCCCCGCGATAAGCGTTTAATATCAAGAAATAGTAATTGTTTGCTACTCATCGGTCCAACTTTGTATGTTAGAATTAGAGCAGGAACTAACCTAAACCTATACAGTTGACATTTTTACAGTGTGTATAGTTAGATAATAGTAAAATGGTGATCATTGATTTTGATGATCCTTGCTTACAAGTTAAGTAATTGAGACTCAACAGGGATAGAAAGCGTTAGTAAGATCGCTATGCACATTGAAAAAAAACGGTGTTTTCAGCTTGATAAACCACCCTTAAGATCATGTAAACAAATTCATTCCTCTATGTTGTTTATTTTCTCGTTCTGTTGCTTTCAGTAATAAAGTGACCTAAAATTATTTATCGTTATTATGCTTTAGTACTATATGTATGGCATAGTCAAACTACAACTCATAGGATGATTATATTTATAATTCACATTTTTATTCCCAACCTCATATTTTGTTGCTATCAAGAAATACCATGCGCAACTTGTGACGTTTGACGACAGTAGTGGATAGAGAAGTAACTGTAACCATTCTTAACTTAAACTTTTTCCCTTCAAACCTAGATATACATATGTAGATGTGCAATCGACTTTTTCGACAATCGCTAAATAGACATACAGCTCATCTTACAACGTTTGGCGAAGTTTCGTCAAATCGGAGATGATATCTGTTTCTGTTTGTCAGTAGGTCGGTCGGTGGGTCGGCCGGTCGATCGGTCGGTCGGACAGTCGGTCTGTTGTTTGTTTGTTCGGTTATTTTTGGTTGTTTGGTTGTTTGGTGTTTTGTAGTTTGGTTATTTGTTTCGTTGTTTGTTTGCTTTTTGGTTGTTTGGTTGTTTGGTTGTTTGGTTGGTTGTTTAGTTGCTTGGTTGTTTGGTGGTTTGGTTATTTGGTTGTTTGGTTGTTTTGTTGTTTGGTTATCTTTGGTTGATTGGTTGCTTGGTTGTTTCGTTGTTTGGTTGTTTGATTGTATGGTTGAATAGTTGTTTGGTTGTTTGGTTGTTTGGTTGTTTGGTTGTTTGGTTGTTTGGTTGTCTGGTTGTTTGGTTGTTTGGTTGTTTGGTTGTTTGGTTGTTTGGTTGTTTAGTTGTTTGGTTGTTTGCTTGCTTGGTTGTTAGGTTGTTTGGTTGTCTGGTTGTCTGGTTGTTTGGTTCTTTGGTTGCATCGTTGTTTCGTTGTCTCATTGTTTCGTTGTTTTGTTGTTTCGTTGTTTCGTTGTTTCGTTGTTTCGTTGTTTCGTTGTTTCGTTGTTTCGTTGTTTCTTTGTTTTGTTGTTTCGTTGTTTCGTTGTTTCGTTGTTTCATTATTTCGTTGTTTCGTTGTTTCGTTGTTTCGTTGTTTCGTTGTTTCGTTGTTTCGTTGTTTCGTTGTTTCGTTGTTTCGTTGTTTCGTTGTTTCGTTGTTTCGTTGTTTCGTTGTTTCGTTGTTTCGTTGTTTCGTTGTTTCGTTGTTTCGTTGTTTGCTTGTTCGCTTGTTCGTTTGTTCTATTGTTTACTTCTTAGATTGTTTTCTTCTACGCTTGTTCGCTTGTTCGCACGTTGGCTCGTTCGCTCGTGCGCTCGTTCGCTCGTTCGCTAGCTAGATAGTTCACTCGTTCGCTCGTTTGCACGTTTGCGCGTTTGCTCGTTTGCTGGTTTGCTCGTTTGCTCGTTTCCTCGTTTCCTCGTTTTCCTCGTTTGCTTGTTTGGTTGTTTGGTTGTTTGCTTATTTGCTTGTTTGCTTGTTTGTTTGTTGGCCTGTTTTCTTGTTTGCTTGTTTGCGTGTTTGCTTGTTTGTTTGTTTGCTTGTTTGCTTGTTTGCTTGTTTGCTTGTTTGCTTTTTGTTGTTTGCTTGTTTGCTTGTTTGCTTGTTTGCTTGTTTGCTGTTTGCCTGGGGGGGGGGGGGGGGGGGGGGTTTTTTTTTTTTTTTTTTTTTTTTTTTTTTTTTTTTTTTTTTTTTTTTTGCCTGTTTGCTTGTTTGCTTGTTTGCTTGTTTGCTTGTTTTGCTTGTTTGCTTGTTTGCTTGTTTGCTTGTTTGCTTGTTTGCTTGTTTGCTGTTTGCTTGTTTGCTTGTTTGTTCTTGTTTGTTTGCTTGTTTGCTTGTTTGCTCGTTTGCTCGTTTCGCTTTTTCTTGTTTGCTTGTTTTGCTTGTTTGCTTGTTTGCCTGTTTGCCTTTTGCCTGTTTGCTTGTTTGTTGTTCTTGTTTGCTTGTTTGCTTGTTTGCTTGTTTCTGCTTTTGCTTGTTTGCTTTTTTTTTTTTTTTTTTTTTTTTTTTTTTTTTTTTTTTTTTTTTTTTTTTTTTTTTTTTTTTTTTTTTTTTTTTTTTTTTTTTTTTTTTTTTTTTTTTTTGCTTATTTGCTTGTTTGCTGTTTGCTTTGCTTGTTTCTTGTTTGCTTGTTTGCTTGTTTGCTTGTTTGCTTGTTTGCTGTTTGCTGTTCGCTTCGTCTTCTTTTGTTGTTTGTTGCTGTTGCTTTGTTCTTGTTTGCTGTTTGCCTGTTGCCTGTTTGCTTGTTGCCTTGTTTGCTTGTTTGCTTGTTCTGCTTGTTTGCTGTTGCTTGTTCTGTTTGCTGTTTGCCTGCTTTGCTTGTTTGCCTTGTTTGCTTGTTCTGCTTGCTGTTGCTGTTTCTGTTTGTGTTGCTGTTTGCTTTTGCTTGTTTCCGCTTGTTTGCTTGTTTTGCTTGTTTGTTTGCTTGTTGCTTGTTTGCTTGTTTGCCTGCTTTGCCGTTTTGCTGTTTGCTTGTCTTGCTTGCTTTGCTTGTTGCTGTTTGCTTGCTTGCTGCTTGTTTGCTTGTTTCGTTTGTTGCTTGTTTGCCTGTTTGCCTGTTTGCTGTTTGCTGTGTTGTGTCTTGCTTGTTTGCTTGTTTTGCTTTGCTTTGTTCGTTTCTGTTTGCTTTGTTTGTTTGCTTGTTTGCTTGCTTTTGCTTGTTTGCTTGTTTGTTTTTGCTTGTTTGCTTGTTTGCTTGTTTGCTTGTTTGCTTGTTTGCTTGTTTGCTTGCTTGTTTTGCTTGTTTGCTTGTTTTTTGCTTGTTTGTTTTGCTTGTTTGCTTTGTTTGCTTGTTTGCTTGTTTGCTTGTTTGTTTTGCTTGTTTGCTTATTTGCTTGTTTGCTTGTTCTTGTTTGCTTGTTTGCTTTTGCTTGCTTTGCTTGTTTGTTATTTGCTTGTTTTGTTCTTTTTTGTTCTTTTCTTTTTGCTTGTTTTTTCTTGTTTTCTTGTTTTTTTTGCTTTGTTTTGCTTTTTGCTTTTTGCTTTTTGCTTTGCTTTTTGCTTTTTGTTCTTGTTTGCTTGCTTTGCCTTGTTTGCTTGTTCTGCTTCGTTTGCTTGCTTTTGCTTAGTTTGCTGTTTGCCTGTTTGCCTGTGTTGCTTTTTGCTTGTTGCTTGTTTGCTTTTTGCTTTGCTGTTGCTTGTTTTTGCTTGTTTGCTTGTTTGCTTGTTTGCTTGCTCTTTGCTTGTTTGCTTGTTCGTTCTTGTTTGCTTGTTTGCTGTTTGCTTGTTTGCTGCTTTCTGCCTTGTTTGCTTGTTTGCTCTGTTTGCTTGTTTGCTTGTTTGCTTGTTTGCTTTTTGCTTGTCTTCCTTGCTTGTTGCCTGTTTGCTTGTTTGCTTTTGCTTGTTCCTGTTTGCCTTGTTTGCTTGTTTGCTTGTTTGCTTGTTTGCTTGTTTGCTTGTCTTGCTTTGCTTTGCTGTTTGCTTTGTTTGCTTGTTTGCTTGTCTGCTTGCTGCTGTTTGCCTTTGCTGTTGTCTTGTTTGTTGCTGTTTGCTTCGTTTGCTGTTTGCCTTGTTTCTGTTCCTGTTTGCTTGTTTGCTTGTTTGCTTGTTGCTTGTTGCTGTTGCCTGTTTGCTTGTTTGCTTCTTTGCTTGTTTGCTTGCTTGCTGTTTGCTTGTTCTGCTTGTTTGCTTGTTTGCTCTGTGCTCTGTTGCTGTGCTGTTGCTGCTGCTGTTGCTTGCTGTTTGCTTGTTTGCTTGTTTGCTTGTTGCTTGCTTGTTTGCTTGTTTGTTTGCTGTTTGCTTGTTTGCTGCTGTTTGCTCGTTTGCTCGTTTGCTTCTGTTTCCTGCGTTTTCTCGTTTGCTTGTTTGGTTGTTTGTTTGTTTGCTTATTTGCCTTGTTTGCCTTGCTTCTTTGCCTTGCTTTGCTTGTCTTGTTTGCTTGTTTGCTTGTTCTTTGCTTGTTTGCTTGTTTGCGTTGTTTGCTTGTTTGCTTGTTTGCTTGTTTGCTGTTGTTGCTTGTTGTTGCTTGTTTGCTGTTTGCTTGTTTGCTCGTGTTGCTCGTTTGCTCGTTGCTTTGCCTTGTTTGCTTGTTTGCTTGTTTGCTTGTTTTGCTCTGTTTTGCTTGTTTGCTGTTTGCTTGTTTGCTGTTGCTTGTTGTTTGCTTGTCTTGCTTTGCTTTGTTTGCCTTGTTTGCCTGTTGCTGTTGTTTTGCTTGTTTGCTTGTTTGCCTGTTGCTTGTCTGCTTGTTTGCGTTGTTTGCGTTGTTTGCTTGTTTTGCTTGTTTGCTTTTGCTTGTTTGCTTGTTTGCTTGTTTGCTGTTTGCTTGTTTGCTGTTGCTTTGCTTGTTTGCTTGTTTGTTTGTTTGCCTTGTTTGCTTGTTTGTTGCTTGTTGCCTTTGTGCCTTTGCTTGTTGTGCTTTGTTTGCTGTTGCATGTTCTTGTTTGCTGTTTGCTTGTTTGCTTGTTTGCTTGTTTGCTTGTTTGCTTGTTTGCTTGTTTGCCTGTTTGCCTGTTTGCATTGTTTGCTTGTTTGCTTGTTTGCTTGTTGCTTGTTGCTTGTTTGCTTGTTTGCTTTGTGTTGCCTGTTTTGTGCTTGTCTGTTGCTTGTTTGCTTGTTTGCTTGGCTTTGCCTGTTGCTTTCTGTTGTGCCTGTGTTGCTTGTTTGCTTGGCTGCTTTGCTGTGCTTGTTTGCTGTTTGCTGTTTGCTGCTTGCCTTGTTTGCTTGTTTGCTTGTTTGCTTTTTTGCTTTTTTGCTTGTTTGCTTCTTTGCTTGTTCGCTTGTTTGCTTGTTTGCTTTCGTGCACGGCTGCATTGGTTCAGCGGTGCTTGGGTGCGTGTGTGCGTTGGTGTGCCAGTGCGTGAGTGTGTGGATGCGTGGGTGGGTGCGTATGAGCGTGCGTGTGAGTCTGAGTATGAGTGTGAGTGTGAGTGTGAGTGTGAGTGTCAGTGTGAGTATGGGTGTAGGTGTGAGTGTGAGTGTGAGTGTGGGTGAGTGTGAGTGTGAGTGTGAGTGTGAGTGTGAGTATGTGTGTGTGAGTGTGAGTGTGAGTGTGAGTGTGAGTGTGAGTGTGAGTGTGAGTGTGAATGTGAGTGTGAGTGTGAGTGTGAGTGTGAGTGTGAGTGTGAGTGTGAGTGTGAGTGTGAGTGTGAGTGTGAGTGTGAGTGTGAGTGTGGGTGTGAGTGTGAGTACGGGTGTGAGTGCAGGCGTGAGTGTGAGTGTGAGTGTGAGTGTGAGTGTGAGTGTGAGTGTGAGTGTGAGTGTGAGTGTGAGTGTGAGTGTTAGTGTGAGTGTGAGTGAAATTGAGAGTGTGACTGTTAGTGTGGGTGTGAGTGTGGGTGTGAGTGTGAGTGTGAGTATTAGTATGAGTGCGTGAGTGAGTCTGTGTGTGTGTGTGAGTGAGTGTGTGTGCATGCGTGCGTGTGTGTGTGCGTTTGTATGTGTGTGATTGGGTTTTTAGCTTTGGTGACTAACTCATCTCTGTCGGAGCACCCTCGCACTAACTCTTGTTCTCTTCAAGCTCCCAGCGAATGCCGAGAGATCTCTTCGTTTTCTTTTTGCTATTCCCAGGGCATGTGCCGTTAAATGTGTAGACGGCTGTAGCGAGCCCAGGATGCTTCAGCAGGAGACGGTTGAGCGGTAGCCGTCTCCTAATGCCGTAACCGCAAACTGTAGTTCAGGGACTCTAGCAGGGCATGGATAGGGGACGTCGTACATGTAGCGGTCGGTGGTCTTGGCTTTACCGCCCGGACTACTAGGAAGGGAACCTCTATAAAAAATCTCCTTCTCGTACCACTTCTCCTAGTTTGGAGAAAAGGAAACGTGAGTCGTTTGACAGCATATCTGCGTCAGAGTATAACTCGGTAACTTCTGAGACCACTCAACAAGACCCTCAAATAAAAAGAAAGGAGGTGGTGGAGAAGAGGTAGACCGAGAAAAGTAACCACCGTCGTAGACGACGATACATATTGATTACTGTGATATTTTTGTGATATTTGAACTGTGATGTCGATTACTGTGATATTTTTTGTTATTTTTGAACTGTGATATAAAACAGTATTTTGTTGTTTGTTGGCTATTGTTCGTTTATCGTCAATTTATTACTGTTTTGTTTGTTATTCTTAAAATTTGCTTTTACTCATTGTTTTAACCAGAATTTTATTTATACATTGTGAAATTTGAGAATATCGTTAATCCTCCATAAAATTTAATGTTATGTAATAATCATGGGAACTATTGTCCAGTGAAACTGTGATGGTTTTGCTCATCACTGTGAATTGAAAAAAAATATTAACGATTTCAGCTCTATAATATTGTGTCTGCAGGAAACCCACTTCGAACCGAAGAAAAACCTCCTGCTACGCAGACTCAATGTAGTCAGAAAAGGTGGAGTGGCAATTATAATCAGAGAGGATGTCCAATTTACTATACTGTACTGTACTGTACTGTTCCATTTATGATAGCTGGGGACTTTAATGCCAACAGTCCCCTATGGGATTCCTCACGCTCAGATACTGGTAAAAAAACGCTCAAAAACATACTATATATACCTCAACTATATCTAATGAACATGAGAAAAAATACTCACATATGCGCCATATCCGGGTCCTTTTCTGCAGTAGATCTTACAATAGTATCTCCATGTGTAGCCAGTTTATTTTCTTGTACAGTATTAGACGATTTAAATTTCAGTGACCATTTCCCAATTGTGATAAAGACGGAACATGAAGACGCACCTATGATAAGCCCCATCAAATGGAATTTGGGTAAGGCCAAATGGGATGTGTTCCAAGCTCACCTAGATGTACTCAATGATAAAAACTCCACAACTCCGAATATAGTCACGAATGACATAGTTAGTGCAGGTAGCGATGCAATTCCAAAGGTTGGTGGAAAACTAACCAACCGCAAAGTGGTCACGTGGTCCAAGAGTCCACAAAAGCCCAAAATCGTACATTAAACAACTTTCGAAATATGCGATACACGAAAACCTTATCTCATAAAACAAGCTAGAGCTTTTTCACGAATAGTTACTCTTCAGAGTAAAAGTGATTCCTGGCATAATTATGTCAGCAGCATTAATCGTAATACTCCAAACACAGAGGTTTGGAGGAGAATAAAAGCAGTATCAGGCAAACGTAACGCACATTCCATACAGTTGGAGATAAACAGAAATGATATCACCTGTAAACCAAATCAAGTCACAGAACTTTTGGCGGACCAGTTTGAATATTCCAGCAGTTCCAAAAACTATAACCCTTCTTCCTTAGGAACTAAAGCAACTGGGGAGAACTAGATTTCTTGAATAGTAACGAATACGAGTATAACGCCCTATTCTATATTACAGAACTTAACATCGCTTTAAAATGTAGCAAATCATCCGCTCAAGGGCCGGACCTGATCTGGTACGAAATACTACGCAATCTGACAACAGAGTATAAAAAACAGCTCCTATATGTATTTAATGGAATCTGGACTAAAGGACTGTATCCGTCAAAATGGAAAGAAGCGACTATTGTATAAGCTTGACCTCATGCATAGCAAGATTACACGAGCGGATGGTCAGCACTAGATTAATGTGGATACTGAAAAAAAAGGAATATCTAACAAACTGCCAGACTGGTTTTAGAAAACATAGATGTACGACAGATCTATTATTTCACTTGCAAGATGTCGTATTATAGACCTTTGCTGACATGACATGGAGGTATGTACGGGTTACTAAAAAAGCTCTACGACTGCGGTCTAAGGGGAAACCTATCAATATTTTTATGTTACTTCCTCGAAAAGCGAGCATTCCGAGTGCGTGTAGGCAACTCTTTTTCATCCGTCAGATTTTTAGAAAATGATATCCCTCAAGAATACACGCTAAGTGTTACCCAGTTTTCAATAGCAATCAACTCTTTAGTATCCTCTGTTCCGGAAGACGCCAATAAATACCTATACGTTGACGACTTAACAAAATCGATTACGTTTGGGAGGCGTTCTCATCAGCTGCTCCAAGTGTTCTCAAACCACTGTAAACAATTCAAAATGGGGAATTAGGTATGCACTAGGTGCCTTTTATACATGTCCAAGTGAAAGTCTCTGCTGCGATTCTGGCTTGTTACCAGTTGAGCTGCATCGGAAAACAAAAATGTTAAGGAATGCCTGAAAAATTAGAGGCCAAGAAAACCACCCAAACTACGATGTTTTATTTTCAAATAATCCGCTTATTACCAACTGGCAAAGATTGCACAAGCCATTAGATCTAAATATCACACGTATACTTGAAAGGATAAATTTCAATATCCCTTCTATAATTAAAGTAGGACCACTAGAGATCCCGATGTGGCTAGTGTCATCCCCCAATATAATCAACAAGCTATCGAGATTTTCAAAATAAAATACACCCCTATCTGTATACCAACTTGAATTTACCAAAATTTTGGATGAGCATCGGGACTACTTAATAATCTATATAGACAGATCCAAAACCAATACAGGTGTAGAGGCGGCTTTCTTAGCAAATAACGTAGAGTATAGCTGGTTGATGCCGATATATACCTCTATCTACGAAACCGAACTGTATGCCACATGGCAAGCCCTACCCTTCTGTGCATTTGCCACAAATAATAAACGGTTACTGATAGCTAGCGATTTGAAAAGTTCTCTAGTCAACATACTAAACCCATTCAATGAAAAGCCTATAATACGTATGATTATATGCACTACAAAACATCTCGCAGATAAAAAAATTGTAATTAAATTCGTATGGATACCGGGACATTTTAAAATCATTGGTAACGAGAGAGCAGATACAGCTGCCGTTTAGCATCCAACGACCTAACACAGCCTAAAACCGATATAACAACATACCCAAACCTGGCAAAATTTGTGAAAACCAAAATAAATAGTTTATGGCAGCAGAATTGGGACAGAAACAACGCTCACCTAAAAAATGTAAAAACCAGCATCACTAAATGGAGACTAATGATAACAAAAAAGATTCTAGCATTATACATCGTCTCAGATTAGGACATACATTAACTACGCATCAAACTATACTTCAAAATATGCCCCGAAACACAACCTGCAACGCGCTCATCACAGTAGAACATATAACTTGTAGTTGTCCAGAGTATACTACATTTAGAAACACATTTTCAATAACAAACACATTGAGCGCAAATCTAAATAAACTAACTGCAATAAAAAACACCATACAGTACCTAAAGGCACTAAACTTGTACGAGAAAATATAAAGTCCAATAAAAGAAATACATAGAAAACAACCTGGACTCTGCTATAGGAAAAAAAAACAAAAAAAAAACAAAAACAAAAAAGGTAAAAAAAAATTAAATGGTAATAATAGTAACTTATTTCAAACAACATGACGCCTATTACAGGAAATTATGGAAAACAGTTAACTCAAACTTAATAATAATTAAAAAGTAACTTATTTACTAAAATTCAATTCAAGTTCAACTGAACAGCTTTCTAATGCAACATACATTCTCTAACAGCTTTTATAACTTAAGATAGGTTAGAAAACAATATCTGTACATAACTAAATTTTATAATTATAGAACTACAAACATACTTCCGAGCGTAACTGATATTCAAACTCCTTAGTTGATGTAAATATATCAACATCTTCACAAACACGATTGAATACTATACATATTTTATTTAGTGGAGAGCTAAAATTATGCTTACCACGTGAGTAGTATAATAAAACACATGTTTTGCCTCAAGTTTGTTCTAGGTACATGAAAGTTTAACTTGGAAATGGTGCATACATCATCTATCTTGTTATTATCTAATTTGTACTAATGTTTGATGTACAAAACGTGTCTACCACTAATACTAATGTAATTAAATTCATAAAGCAGAATTTTATAACTATACCCCGCTTCAGGATACAACACATATTTGCGGAAGTACAAATACCGTAAGAAACGCTTCTGCACCTTTTCGAGAAGATTTTGTAAGTGATAAATTTATCACAAGCGTTTAACGCTTATATATCTGTCTCGTGATTTTTGGTAAACTTGAATTTTATATGTAATTAAAAATTATTATTAATTTATAATAATTGAATTTTATATGTTTGAGATCTAAATGTCTATACACTAGCAAAATGTGATGGAAGGGATACAGAGTAGTGAAAATAATATTTACAAATGAGCGTAATGTAACTTTCGGTAAACGCCGAAAACACAATGAATTAAACACGTCCAATGTTATTACTAAACTTCTCCACATTGTATGAAGTGTTAGTTACTCATAAATAAATAGATACAAAAATATTAAATAAAGAAGAAAAAAATAAAAAGGAAAAGAAGTTACCTATACTTAGGCGTTAAATAAACGTAATGAAATTTTTAGTAAGACCGCTTTAACTCAGGTGCTTAAATCCTTTCTTAAGAAGGGCTTTGAATATAAACTTATATTCAAACGTAAGGTGTAAGAAGATCGAAGGTTCAAATTTGAAAAAAATATATTTTAATTCAATCAACGTTCATATTTAAGAAATATTTGATGTTAATTACAATTTAATTTCAGTACATAATGGATGTACTCGTGTTTAGGTTGGAATACGTGGACGGAAATAATATTTTAGTTGAAATCTTTTAATTAACCTACACGAATCATAGTACTTAATTAAATGAAATTCTTCACATTATGTTTACGATATTGGAGGCCTACGACTAGAAAAGTTGTGAGTAGAGACTTTATATATTTCGCATTGCAGTAACACCACCAGTAAGTATTTATAATTGTCGATTTAACCACTTTTTCTAAATCTAATGTTGTTTTATTACGAGCGTAAAATGGCCATTCATATTTATATGTGATTTAGAAAAAAATGCCTACATAAGTTACGGATACCGACCTCCCACTTCTAAACACATTAAAAACATCTATGTTTTGTTATTATAAAATGTGGAAATTGTTTTATTTACATTTTTGCTATTTTCGCACTCAGACGTCGATTATGTATAATTTAAATTGTTTGTGTACCTAAATAAATGTGTGTTCTTATATCCAATAACAGTTGTTATCTAGTTCTTGTGCGCTCCGTACATAATATAAATTCCTACTGAATCGATATTTTTGCGCCTATTGCAACGATATAACTGTATATATGCTTGTTATTAATATGTATATGCGTGGGATCGTAAGTAAATATTATTAAATTGCTAATGGAATGTTTCTGGTAAGTGTTAGAATAATTTCGAAATTTGTCTTTTTTTCACTCAGGAGATATGCTTATCACCTTGGTATTATATTATTTTTAAATGCGCCTATAGATACTATATAATTATCAATGAGCGATTGCGGGTTAATTGGGTTAAAGGGAACATGCATTTGTAATGTCAGTATTATCAAATTCTTTTTAATGAATCCAGCAGTAAATGAGGTAAAATTCATATACAAGTATAAACCACTAAATCATAACAAGTTATAAAGCTAGTTAATATATCATAGTATTTAGAGTCTCATATAGCTTAAATATCTTGTATAGACTGCCAAATTGCTGACGGTAAAATTTCGACGACGAAACCAGTATTACTATGGCGATATAGTCAGTGCCATCGTAATCCAACCATCAAAATATTTTGACATTCATTTGAACGTCATTTTCTAGCTACTCACTCACAACCATGGAAATATATCTAGAGCAAATTTATAAATCTTAAAAAAAAACAAAAATCGCTTTCAAGGCTTATATACCTTTTCAGTGAACAGAAGCGTGCACTGATGGGAAAAAACATTTTCCTACTGCCATAAATCAATGCCAGATATTTCAAAACTGGTTTACATTGAGGAAATGTCAAAAAGTCATGGCTTTCTATTTCCAAATCGTGAAAGATGTCTCTAGTCCAGCTCTAGCCTTATCACAATTTGGGAGAGGTGCAATACTCTCTATACCTTACTACAATTATGTTTCATTCCAGAAAAGTCAACTATGGCGGAAGAAATTTTAAAAGTATTTTAAATGCAATTCTAATGAAACAAAAACACTACAATAAAATTGGTGTCGATATTATAATAGAAGAAAACCTATTTGTGGTTATAGTTGTGACGCCAATTATGAAAAGGGCTCAGGAACAACAATTTACGTCCGAAATTGGTTTTTCAGACACTGCGGGTTCTTGTGATTAAACATCAACATGAGTAACATTTATTTTAGGAGCTCATAAAATCGGTGGTATTCCATTGGCATGCTTATTGCACTCAGCATAAACAGATGAAGTGTATACTAATGCATTTAAAACGAGGAGAAACTGTTTTCATAAAAGTTTTGGTGACAATGCGTATCCAGCAGTACTTATGACAGATGACTCAACTGCGAAAAGAAAAGCCCTATCGAAAGCTTTTCCAAAATCATAGTTGTTTCTGTGCTCTATCCACGTTTGTCAAGCTCTTTGGCGGTGGTTATGGGAAAGTAAAAATGGAATTGAACGATCTCATCGACAAGAACTGATAATGCTGTTTAGAAACATTTTATACACTGCAACTTATGGAGACTATGAATGAAATTCACTATAGAACATTTATAGATCACGCAAGCAAGTATCAAAATCTCATCACTTATATTGAATCATATTGGGCTCCACGTGAGGAATGGTGTATTTTATCAAGATGCAAAGCATTTAATGGTGCGCCATTGATAGGATTTATCGTTAAGAATCATATTATGTTAGAAGAATGTTGAGTCATGCCAATAATAGGGTATCTCGGGGTGACATTTTATGTGACAAATTGAAAACTAAATCAAATTCTTCAGAAGTACAGGCTTTTGATAACTCTACCTTTTCAGCCACTTCTGCCGAGGATTCCCATGTGTTATACACAGTCACATTCACATTCTGTGATTGTCCCAGTGGTAGTGGTGGTGCTTATTGCCAGCATATTTGTGCCGTTGAGCAAAAAGTTTGCGCGTTAACAGAAAATTGCCCACAATTGTCAGAAAATGATAAAGTCAAGTTGGCGTATATGGCAGTTGGATCAAACGTTCCACCAGATTTCTTTCTAAATATGTCCTTAGATAACAGTACTAACAGCGTAAATACTCCGCAGTCTGAAAAATCATGTGGTACATTATTTTTGCGTATGAACAGGGCGAGGACAACACAAATTCAGCTCCAGATTATTCGCCCATTGTCAACTCACTAAAAGTCTAGTTTGTTAGAATCGTTTCCTTAACGGAAAAAACATGTTAATGAAAGCACTAAAGATGTAATTCTTAAATGTATTAAGGCAATTCAAACGGCCAAAATGCCATCTCAGCTGAGTGACTTCTATTCGCACAAGGCATCAAACAGAGGCATGCTAATCAGAGTTTAACCTACAGAAATAAGACTACGATAAAAAACGTACAGGTTTGAAAATAGGCAGGAAGAGGCTGATTGTAGGACGTCCCAGTAATGAACAAATTAGCTGTAAACGCAAGTGGACAAAAATCGAGCATTCTTTGAAACACCACATAAAATATCTGGTGTGGAACATCACACGACCTTCCAACCTACAAAGTTGAAATGAAACAATTTTAATAACATTTTTTTTAGGTTAATTATGCAACCTCTTCTATAAGTTCATTACAAAAGTAGGCAACGTTGTAAACGCAAAAGCAATAATCTGTGTCAAACAGACTGTTAAAACTACACGGCAGAGAGAGGTTAATAGACATCTAAATCCTAACTTAAATGAAAAGAAATCAAATAATTTTAATTTCAATTTTCATACGATAACTATGCAACCTCATTTTCATACGTTCATCACGAAAACAGGCAACACTGTGAAAACAAAACAATAATCTACGTCAGAATGACGTTTAAAAGTTCAAGTCAGAGAGGGATTAATAGACTTAAATACATGTTAACGTAAAAAAAATTCCAAAGCCGCCCGCTTCTATAAAAATGTCGATAATACAACTTCAACATTTTCAATCATATTTATTTAATTTTTACATTTATTTCGCTTTACATTAAAAAACTTTATAAAGAAAATTTATGTAAAATTAAAATTTCTTTAAAAAATACGTCCACACTTTTTCTTATAAAATTAAACGTTATTCAGGTATTGAAAAAAATTGCAGTAACACATAAATTCTACCTTTAGAATTGCATGCATAGAACATAATCAATTCATATGCTTAAAGTCCATACCAAGCTATTATTATATCTTTGAAATATGCCGCTGTTTTAGCGATATTTGAAAAAACCAAAACTCTCACTAATAAACCCCTTCTCCGCCACTGGATTTCTCCCAGAATCTAATAAGTTCTAAGCCAAATGAAAATACACACTCACGCACACGCACACGCACACGCACACGCACACGCACACGCACACGCACATGCGCATGCGCACGCGCGCGCGCACACGCTCACGCACACGCACACGCACACGCACACGCACACGCACACGCACACGCACACGCACACGCACACGCACACGCACACGCACACGCACACGCACACACACGCACAAGCACACGCACAAGCACACGCACACGCACACGCACACGCACTCGCACACGCGCACGCGCACGCTCACGCGCACGCGCGCGCTCACGCGCACGCGCACTCGCACGCGCACTCGCACCCGCACGCGCACTCGCACTCGTACTCGCACACGCACGCGCACGCGCACCCGGGCACCCGCGCAACCGCGCCCGCGCGCTCGCGCATATCGGAGTTGTCAAAAAAGTTCGTTAGTTTTATAGGGGCCGAGTTTAAAATAATATCAGTTTTAGATGATAAGGCGTCACATGAAGATATTTTGCATCACAAAATTACTTAGAGAATTTGTTCCACAACCAGAGCAAGTGGATACCGGAAATGAAGAAGTGGTCAAAGGTTTTCCACAATTGATTACAAGGAAACTCAGATAGTGATAGAATCAGTTACAGTTAGATCAATCTGGATGCACAAAATCTTCAATAAAAAAAAAATTTTATACTGGCCACTTACAGCTTAAAGAAAGGGAAAAGGACAAACAGACCATGATACATATTTTCAACATCAACACAATGGGAAAGAATTAAACAGATAGAAAGTACAAAAAAACAAAAGGAAACAGAAAAAGAAGCTAGAAAGCAAAAAAGGGCACAAAAATATTGTGCAAAAAATATGTAAAGGAAGTTGAAAGCAGGAGATAAAAAGTGTTCTATAAATAGCGTCAGTCTCGGCTCCAATACAGACCTCACTTTTCGAGAGAAAACCTGAAGACAAGGAACCTCTCCATCCACGGTTTATCCTACACATGTACCTTTTCCACAAACGGTAAAAAGTAATGAAGCGTCTAGATGTTTATTTAGCGATTAACCTAAAATTAAAGTATTATCGGATATAACTTTAAACGTAACACCTAAAGATTATAAGGAAGAGATATTAAATCAAATTGTGTTAATTCCAAATCAAAATTGTATTTTAACTAAAGGAATGTGCTATAATTGTACATTTTACTTTAGTCAACAACAGAGTGGTTTAAAATGTCGTTCCTACACAAGAGCATATTATTTTAAGTGTGTAAACAATTTTAACTTACACAAAATTAACTCTTCAATATTTGAATACTTAACATGTTTAAAAAACAAAAGTTAGACATTTTGTTTCTATATTGTTTATATTTTGAAAATCTGGGATATTAATTTAGCTGTTCTTTTAAATATTTAAAGGCCAACTACTGTACCGGATGGCGAGATAAAAATGCAAGGTGCTGTTTCTCGGAAATTATTCGTCGTAGAGAGTTACGGTAAAAAATTTTATTACCGAAGTGGCTAAAATAAGACCGTGGAAAATATTTTCAAATTTGCAAGATGACCGCCAGGGAGCGTAACCGCCAACCTAAACTTTAAAGTGATTTTTTACTGAAATCCACCTAGTAAATGTACCAAAAAATTATATGCTTTATAAAGCTCAGCCTTATTCGAGTAATTTTTGTTTGACGTATCTATTAAAATAAAGTGGTGGGGGGCGATTCAGTGATTTTTTAAATAAACAACTGTAACTCCTAAACGACAGAACTGATGTTGATAAACTTAGTCTCGTTGGAAAGAGCATTTATTGCTCCATCAAACCCAGCTTACCTGTAATATGTCTAATTTTTAGTGATGCCGCTAGAGCGCGTTTTGTTGATAGAATATCAGAAAATGGCAAAATTCTCCAAAAAATTAAATGCAACAATATGACTTCTTTTTTCACAAAAATGAGATGAAATCGTCCCTAAATAGGTTAGTGAAAACTGCATCTCGATATCTTATTTCTACCCTAAAATATCGAAGAAAGAAAATTTAGTTATTATAAAATTTGAAAAAGTCCATATTACACCGGTATTTATTCTTATTTATTTGTCTTTTTTCAAGATTCAATGAAAAATTTGTAATTTTTAAATAATAAAGGTTTTCATAATTTTGCAATTTTCTGATATTATATCAAAAAACGCGCTCTAGCGGCATCACTAAAAATTAGAGATATTACAGGGAAGATGGATTTGATGGAGCAATAAATGCTCTTTCCAACGAGACTAAGTTTATTAAGATCAGTTCAGTCATTTAGGAGTTACAGCTGTTTATTTAAAAAATCACCCCCTCCCCCACTTTTACTTTTAATAGATACGACAAACAAAAATTACTCGAATAAGACTGAGCTTTAAAAAGCATATAATTTTTTGGTACATTTACTAGGTGGATTTCAGTAAAAAATCACTTTAAAAGTTTAGGATGGTGGTGACGCCCCCTGGCGGCCATCTTGCAAATTTGAAAATATTTTCCACGGTCTTTTTTTGGCTACTTTAGTAATAAATTTTTTTACGAATAGTTTCCGACAAACAGTACTTCTTATCTGGCCGCCCGATACATACCGTATGTGATATATTTAAAAATACTTTTTTTTATTGGGTAAAACTATTTTAATTTGTTATTGTTTTATGGTTTCATGTTTAGTGTAGGTGTGAAACGTGACATGCTAAAATTTGGAAAAAATATATTTACCAGAAGTCGTTAGAATATTGCATTAAAATTATGGTTGTAATTTCGGAATAATTCAGAAAACCTAGTTCTCATAACTCAAATAGATTTATTATTTTAACACATTGATGGCTATGAATAAATAACAGGTAGGAATACCCTCATATTAACATCTATATAACAATGGGTTCAAATTTTTCATATGGATTTACCATAGAATAAATATATTTTATTTAATGGCTTAACCAAAAAAATAATCCATACCGTATACAAATCATTTACTACTGTTTGTAGTAGCTGTTTTATAAAGTGCTTGTTTCAGCTGACTTTATTGAATAAAATTCAAGTGTGTGAAGCTTCCATTGTTTCTCAAACAGCTGATAGAAAGTCAGTTGTAAACAATAACAAATAATTGATTTGAGGTTACCCAAGGTTAGTGAGATGTTTGTGTTATATTTAAAATGGGTACTAATGAAGAAGTGTGTCCCTTATGTCGGAAGGAGTTTGGTAATGAGGATATAGTTAGTATTTGTATTAAAGGAGCTGAGGGAATAAGCTAGGTTAGTATTGAGCGAAGTGATAGTATAGTGGTAAGCGTTTAAACAACAGTGCATAAATCGTGCCACTTGAACTACATTAACAAGAAGGACATTGAAAAACATAAGAAAGGTATTATTAATTCTCACAAGTACCCGTGAAAAGAAGTGCACGTATTTTGTCAATACCGTTTAATAGTAAACGAGACTGTTTATGTTATGAAAAGGAAATCATTACAGGATAAACTAGTCCTGATTATGCAGACTACAGTTATGTTACGACCAAAACATTTGCAGATAAGATGTTGGCACACTGCAAAGCACGTGGTGATGAATGGTCCTCATTTGTTCAGGGACGTATTGAATATTTCTTGAGAGAACTTGTCGCAGCAAAGTGTATATATCATCATTTATGTGATATAAACTTCCGGACTGGGCGAAACATTCCAGTTCAATACAGATTCGGATCTGATCAAAAGCGAAGCAAAACTGGACGGCCTAAGAATAATGATCAGGAACAAGCGTTCATTAATACATGTTACTACTTTGAGTGCAATAATGAAGAACAACTGACACTAACTGACTTAGTAAATAAGATGGCAGAAAATTTGGAGGACGTTCAGTCGGTTGTTCCATCACTTCCGATCAAGGTTCTTGATAGAAAACCTCTGTGCTATGGGTTACTGCTCCTCATACTCAGAAGCTCTGAGAATTCAAGAAAATGCAGCTTCTTCTATTGCTCGGAATATTTTAGGTAGTGCAAATGCATCAAACACAATGGTACTGTTTGTAGCAGACAACATAGACCACAAAATAGTGACCTTAGATGGAAAGGTCACATTTCACGACATGGGTATGATAGCAGACATAAACCCTGGACAAAAATCATGCAAACAGTTGCTAGAAGAAAAATATCTTAACTGAATATCATAAATCAAACACAAGTGAGCATAATTGATTACCGTTTTGCAGAGAGTACACGTTGCACGTTTGAATTCAATCACCTTCATGCTCTAACAGATTTATCCCATGATATTGATATCATGTGGGAGCTATCTTTTTACTTTAGGCAACCAGTTCCAAACTGGCAAGGATTTATGCACATAGCATGTAAGAAACATCAACATCCTGGATAGTTATTCGTGGTTTTTCTTTCAATGCTCGACATGTCTTCTAGTGACAAGACATGTATTTTTTCTGCTTTAAATTATTTTTGCAAACTGGCTTCAAAGTATAACATTCCTACAGTCAACTTTTGACCAGCCACTGATCCGGAAAGCTTGTGAAATAATAAATGAAGTTCTTGATGATAGTCCGTTACGAAGTATTGTGTTACTACTAGGGAGCTTTCATACACTGATGAACCTGTTGGGCGCTATTGGTACTTTAATGAATGGAAGTGGTGGCATCGCAGATATTTTAGGAACGGTTTACGGTGAAAACACTGTGATGCACATGTTTTGTGGAAAAGCTGTCCAAAAAGGGGTTCGTGGACATTTACTTATAAGTCAGTGCCTTACAAAACAGATTGTAGCTCGAGTGATGGAAAGTGAACCAGGATTCAATAGTCATGCCTGGATTCTGGTGCAGTTGGTTTGGATAACCTAGTACAATCAGAATGCTTTGAAGCAGTAAAAAAACCAGTTAAATTTGAAGAAAAATGAACTAAGCAATAGTTCAAGTACGAACAAACTTTGGTTGAACTATGATAAAATGTTAGGGACAGTGAGAGGACTCCTGCAAGCCGATCGGACAGGATCGGGTGACATGCACCATCGCGCTATGTGTTATTACCCATATTTACTGCAGGAGGTCACGAAAATTATCTTAACTTTTCTTATTTGTATTTACAGAACATCCATAAAGAGTAGACTAAGGAGAAGAAGCGGCATGACTGAACACCAAAGAGCTGTGTGTACAACGTCCACTCCGATTTGTTCATCATATAACTACACAATGCAGGAGTACACTGACTACACAAACAAGTAAACAACATAAGGAAGCAACTAAGTCACGGTTGGACAGGGACAAGGAGGATCTGGCTAAACTTTCTTCAAAATTTTAATAATACACTACATTCTCTGAGGAAACCACCTTGCGAAATATCATCACAGGTATAAACGCTGATGAGGATGTAAATGTTCAAGATCTTTTTAATATAGGCAACATAATAATTCAAGAAGTGGTAGCACAATCTGTTTTTCAGTATTCCTGTAAACGAAAAGATAAAGTCAGGACATAACCGACCAGTGCGAGTATAAAAGTTAGTAATAATCAGGCTATTGACGTATCTCTGTTGTTTCAGAGGTTTCTAGTTGTATGATGATCAGGAGAGTTAAATCTCTTTGATATTATGAGGTATGAACTATCACCTTACCCACTGTCTTTGTTCAAAGAAAAATATTTAATGCGGAAACCTAACAAAGCACAGCTTCAAGAAGTCCTAAGAGTTTATGTTAAGTCATCTGAATTGTTACATCTTTTCCAGAATCATTGAGAGACGAGTTTGATGCAAAGAAATCCACAAAAACATTGGCTTTCTCTACAGAATCAGCAACTACCGATCACTCAATAGATGTCAGGGAGGGAAATGAAGATGTTCCAAAGTTTTTACTAATGGCTTTAGCTAAAGACCAAAATTTACGACTGCCTAAAGGAGATGTAGCTGCATGTAGTTGCATTTTTGTTGTTCGAACAACTTTTTAGTTTTAGCGATGTCACTTTTGCAGATATTTCTAGCTCCAACGTATTCTACATGACTGTCGACCGATTTATTAGATTTCCATTTAATGTAATATTTATTTTTTAAAGATATTGCATCAGCACAAGCCTTACTGAACCAGGGTTGGGAACGTGAATGACCTATACGGTACTGTTTTTTGGGAATGTGTAACTCCATTCCCATGAGGATGACTTCAGATACTGAAAGAGCGATGTCCGAAGAAGAGGACGACTTAAAACAATATTCACGCCATGGAAAGGTTGCAAATAAATCCCGTAAATCACTCCATCGAGCTGACTTCAAACACCACAAGGTTCTATCGGTTTTGCGAAAAGCAGTGGAATTAGGTACAGTGGAAATGATTTATATTAGACAATGGTCGGAAAGACCTAAAGACGAAAGAACGGAAGTTTAATAAACAAAAGGGTTTGATGTAAGAAAGAGATCTAAAATATGTGGAGTATGGTTAGGGTTATCGGGGATTCTTGTGGGTTCAGAAATCATTTGTGTGAGATCACATGAAATAGCAAATGTGTCTACACTATGACCAGCAGGATTTGTAGTAGATGAAAACTGAAGCCAATTACAGTTGTGAACATTGAAATCGCCTACAATTGAGATATCGCAAGATGGAAACTGAGACAGGAGATAGTCAACTTTCATACTAAGGTAATCGAATAAGTCTTGAAAGTTACTGTCATCAGGAGACCTATAAATGCAGCAGTAGAATTTAACAAAATTAGGACTAGAATGTTTAAACCAAATCACGTCAAAATTTTTATTTTCTAAGGAAGAAACCCTCTTGCAAGAAATTCTGTCCTTGATGTAGGCACATACGCCTCCTTTATATCGAAAGTTAGAGTGAAGGTGGTATTGAGGAAATTGCAAGTCGGGTGACTCGGAGCTTTCAGAGGAGACTTGTGTTTCAGATAGAAACAAAATATCAGGTTGTAATTGTTCAAGATGTTGGTGAATAGCATTAAGATTAGACCTGATACCGCGGATGTTGGAGTAGTGAATCTCAAAGTTGATACTTTCCATGACCGAGGTCGCTTGGGCCCTGCCCTCCCGGACATCCGAATGGGGCAGGATTTTACGTCCGGCATTTATTACCCTAGAAACCACAGCCATCTTATTTTTTAATTTGGGACTTTTAATCCGATATTAAGACAGTGAGGGCGAGAAGGAAGGATAAGGATGAGAATAGATTAAGGATAAAGGAAAAGGTAATCGGCAGCTCTTACCGAGCTCAGAAAATCGGAGTCCCAATATTAAGGAGCCAATGGTAAGGGTGATGGCATCTCCCCGGCTAGCATGGAGTATACATGCCTACCACTTTGAGCGTTGTTCATTGTTACTACATCATGACATCCTATGCAGAAAAGTATCAACTTCAGACATATTTGTGAAGCCCGAATTATTACCTCCAACACAATCAGCTACAAAGTTTCATTCTCGTCGAGTTTACTTACAAGTGATGCAGTGGTTGGTCAAGAATGATGACATGGATCCAACTAATTGGGGATAGTTTTAAAAGATGAAGAACTTCTTCCAGACATGATGGACATTAGTCCAGCACCAGAAAACATTCTTATGATTGTCAGGTGAAAGTGCGCTGGGCGATGCAACATAATGCGATGCAGCTGCAAAAAACTTGGACTCGGAAATTTCAACAGAATTTCATGGATATAATAGCACTTTTAGATATTAGTGTTATTGCCTCTAATAATATTCCCATATTTGTCAACTTTTACTATTGTTGTCTTCGTACCACTAGCCTCAACTGATTAAAGGGCCAACAACTGTACATATTACTCTGCATCTATTTCTTTTGCTTTATCCATAATTTCACTCACTCTCTTCTTTTGGCTTGACGTTGTTGGTATTGGTGTTGAAGATCAAAATAGCGTTGGCGATTCCGACTTTTGTTGGCATGATTGGTTGAAGAATTTTGATTATAATCACACATTTATCTATACCGATGCTTACAGGTGGTTCAACCGAATCGTCAATAGGAGACTTACTTAAAGCCTCTTGTTATAAGGATTATGTTCGAGTGATTCACCAGTATTTTGGTTGTGTCTTATCTTTTTCTTTCTCTTCATGGCGGTTTTGTACAGCTTGTCACGTTGCCCTAACCTTTTCTTGCAGATTTAGGACATTCTTTATTTGACAAAAACTGCTGCTTCTTAAATCTACTTAATGGTCTAACGAGTGGCAAGTAATTTTCATATTTGTGAAGTAAGATCTTAGGTTTAGGAACAGGATCTTCTGGTGGCTATTGTCAAAAACGTTTCGTTCTCAAGTGAAAAAATCAGAGTTCTATTTCATCATCAACTTTTTCCAAGGAAATATTCTCTTATAAGATGTAATCTGGGAGTAAATCAGTGGGAATAACCATTAAAGGAAATAATTGTATTACACTGTTGACTGACTTAATTGTATTAAATTTACAACTGTCGTATCTGTTAAACTGTTAAATGTTGCTTGGTCAAATGATAATGTGAAAGGAAGTTCATTAATTTATAAAATATAGAATATTCTTCCATATTTATTATCAATCAAGCTCAACTTAATGTGACAATAAGTGAGGTCAATTTTCGTTGCGCTCAAACTTCATCCGTGTTCGCTTAAACTTGCTTGCTCTGAAAGTTGGTATTACACCCGGTAAGGTCTATGATGTCATAACTGTGCAAACCGTCCGTTCTTAAGTCATTCAACCGAAAAAGGTATTACTCAATTTGCGCTACTAACGCTAGAACCACCACGCAATTGTTATACCTAGTACCGCTGCTACCAGTCAAATTGACATAAGACTAGGATATGTTAAAGTGTTTTCTATTCAGAATTTTCGTATAAACTTGAACAAAAGTAAAAATATTCTACCCCTTTAGCGATGAAAGTACATAAATCATACAGCAATTTGTGTTTGGTTACACGCACTCTGCAATTTATAGCTACACTTTCCAAATACATACTTTTACATGTTTCACACACATCCGGGGTTTTCTTTGCACTCAGGTGTTTAACATGTTCGGAGTTTTCGTTTTTAAGTAGTTCTTCTGGTAGTAGCTCCCACTGCTTCATTTGTCTCCGCTTCAATCTGCCTTAGGGTTTTGTATTCATTTGCCAATTCTTCGGCTAGTTCGAATGAAAAATCTCTTCTTTTTATCTTTTCTTTCGCTTGTGTTTTTGTACAGCGCAAATGTATTTATCGCTGCCAGTATATTGTAAAATACATGAACTGACCATCAACGAGCTTTTACCCCGTATTTTGTATCGTAGTAGAGTATCGTCTTTGGTTTTTTCTTCGGATTGGGCGCAATGCACACCGATATATGGGGAGTACTGAGTACTTTTGTTTGCTTTTGCTTCATATACTGTAAGAATGCTAGTAGAAGAGAGACACCATGCGCCATCATGGATTTTGACGTTGCAAGGATGCCCCACGTGGGGGGCCGTATTTTCCACCCTTATTTTTTATGATTTTTTTCGGAGGCCTTTTTCAACCCTTATTCTTTATGGTTTCTTTTCGGAGGCCTTTTTCAACCCCTTGTTGGAATTTTCATCCCAAATTACTCGCTTACTTGAGGGAGTGTATTTTTCACCCTTATTTATGGCTTCTTTTCGGTGGTCATTTTCAGCCCTTGATGGGAATTTTAACCCTGATTAAGGCCTTTTTGATCTTTTTCATGCCTACGTGTAGGAGTCGTTTTTTGTTGATCATTTTTTATTAATTAATTAATTATTGTTTAACCCGGGGAAATTCTCGATCCTAATCTGTTGCCCTATAAGTTGATCTTAAATCTGTATACTTATAAGGGTGCGCAGATAATCATTAGATGTAAAAGATAGTTTATTTCATTTGTGTCTACTATTAACATTTATTAGAGCTTGTTTGTCAGATATTTGAATGCTATAAAACTAATTTAAAGGATTGATTAGGTAATAATTACGTGCGTGACAAAATTGACTGGATTTCCCCATATTACTTTATTAGCGTATTTTTAAAAATGTTATTGCCATGATTATTAAAATTATCACACTCCTATCTCAGATTGTGACTTTTTTACATATACGGGAATTTATTATACACACTGGGTTTGTATTCTAATAAGGAGTCCCCGTTTTAAGGTTGTTGTTAGGGTTCTGTTCGCGGATTAAAAATAATCACATATAATTACATTCATTTTCACGTCTTAATGGTTTATAAACGATATGTTCTACTAACTAACTAATTTTCTTAATTACCGTTTTTGTTATTGTTTACAATGTAAAGTAAGTGTGTAATTAGTATTATATTTATATACATCAAAAATTTAAAATTTATTAGACCCCATTTTTTATCAGAAGGGATTGCATAATTGCAGGTCTTTTTGTGCTTGCTCTGTTACAGCATTAGTTAAAAGTGTTATACCAGCGAACACTGCCGGGCGTGAGGGATCATAGTATACAGTATCCATGTTATGTCCGCCGCGTTTCACTATCAGCATCGTAATTCTTACCTATAGTTGTTGTTAGGGTCCGTTCAACGCTGGGTAATGCAGAAACATCATGTCTTTGCGTATTTCCGATAAACTCTCGTGGAATACTTATCTCTTTAACGTACGTTGCAAACTGAGTCCAACCGCGCGGGTTTGTAGCTTTTCGTTTTCTTAACGTCTCGTGAACCAGATCGATCATGTTGGAATGTGGTATGATCTCTTCTTTTATTGTAACAGTACCCCTTTTATCCCAAAATACATCACTGCTCGTATTCAGTATACGTAAGAAAGCCTCGCCTTTTCTCTTATATGAAGACGGAAGTGTTGATACTATTTCATCGTCCGCTAGACCTTTGCGTTGCGGTAAATCTCTAATATCATCAGCAACAGCGTCACCGCTGATTGTTATGCTGGTGGGCTGACGTAACTGATTGAAGAACTTGGTTGTACTGCTGCCGTTTGTCATGGTTAGTCATTTCGGTTTTTAAAACTTTAGTCATATCGCTACCCAGCTGTGTAATATCTGGCATTTGTAAGCGTTGTATAAAGCCCATCGGTAGAATAAACATCTTCTTCAGATTGTGGTCCACGGTGATTGAAACAGATTACCCAGGATTCCGCCGAGTAATGGTCCTAACAGGAGTGGTAGAAATGCACCACCTTTCTGTACAAGAAACTGCTTCTTCTTTTTTTATAGACTCGCCTCTCTGTGCCAAGCGTCTTAAAGTGTGCTTATGTTGAGAGAGTCGCTGCTTCTGATTAGCTGACAGAGGTACATGACCTTTTAAAATGCTATGTGCACACTCACAAATACACTCTACCTGCTTACTATCTAAACATCTCAATAAAGCGTCACGTTGACTTTTACTTAATCTGGTTAATGCATGCAGGATATCAGTGTTTTCGTTTAAAACGTCAGATATCATATATGATGGCTGACCTTGAGGCCCGAATATGTTTGTTCTATAACGTAGCACATCCGGTGTATTTTGTTTTAAATCGAACAAAAAATATCCGTGCGGGTTTGAAGTGGCATCTTGGTACGCGGCTTCTAAAAATTTCGAGTTGTTCGGCGAAATTTGTCTTGATAAATGCTGTATCTGAGCTCTGTCACGTGGGTTCTTAAACAAAATTATGTAATGTGCGTTGAGAGAAATATCCCGCTGTCCACGTGATTGATGAAATATGTTCTGCGTTAAGAAAAACACACTTAGATTTCGATGATGACAATCCTTTGTAAAAATATCAACCACAGAGACATTAGTTTCGCGCATTAGATCGTCAATTATTATTAAGACAGGTTGTTCTCCGTCAAATAGTTCCATATCAGGTAAACTCTTTTGAAATTCCACAGAGAGATCTTTGAATAAAGGCTGCCACTCACTGTGAAACCAGATAATTTTTTCAAAAGCTGTATCGCAGGCAGTTTCGATATTTTTTAGAAAATCCACGATAAAATACGATTTCCCACAACCCGACGGTCCCGCAACTATCGCCGAAAAGGGGTGCTTAAACTGACCTTCCATTTTGAATCGCTAAACGATACTAACAGATACTCTACCAGCAACCTCGTTTAAATAGACTAAATAACATCCTTTTCAATCAGAACGCTAGGCCCAGAAACAAAGTGATCTATAAGATAATTACCAAAAATAGTTGTCACCCTACCCTTGCCCAATGACCAACTCCAGGTCCAAGGCCGATCCCAAGACCAAGTCCAAGACCAGCTCCAAGCTCCAAGACCAAACCCGAACTCAATCTCGAGATCTAAAATACGCCTCTCACGTGCGCAGGCACAAAAAGATCTACAATTATGCAATTTAATGCATAATTAATGCATTTTAAATTTTTGATGTATATAAATATAATACTAATTACACACTTATTTTACATTGTAAACAATAACAAAAACGGTAATTAAGAAAATTAGTTAGTTAGTAGAACATATCGTTTATAAACCATTAAAACGCGAAAATGAATATAATTATATGTGATTATTTTTAATCTGCGAACAGAACCCTAACAACAACCTTACAAACGAGGACTCCTTGTTAGAATACAAACCCAGTGTATAAATAAATTCCAGTATATGTAAAAAGTCACAATCTGTAGATAGCAGTTTGATAATTTTAATAATCATGGTAATAATTTTTTTTTAAAATACGCTAATAAAGTAATATGGGGAAATACAGTCAATACAATACAATCAATCCTTTAAATTAGTGTTATATCATTCAAATATCTGATAAACAAGCTCTAATAAATGTTAATAGTAGACGCAGATTAAATAAACTCTGTTACATCTAATGGTTATCTGTGCACCCTTATCAGAATACAGATTTAAGATCATCTTATAGGGCAACAGATTAGGATCGAGAAGTTCCCCGGGTTAAAAAATAATTAATTAATAAAAAGTGATCAACAAAAACGATACCTACACGTAGGCATAAAAAAAATCAAAAAGGCTTTAATCAGGGTAAAAATTCTCATCAAGGACTGAAACTGACCACCGAAAAGTAACCATAAAATAAAGGTGAAAAACACACCCCTCAAGTAAGCGAGTAAAAACAAAAAGGTCTTAATTAGGGATGAAAATTCCATCAAGGGTTGAAAAAGGCCTCCGAAAAGAAACCATAAAAAATAAGGGTGGAAAAACGCGTCCCACACGTGAGCATATAAAAAATGGTGGGTTTTCCCCAAAAATCCAAGATGGCGCATGGTCCCTCTCTTCTACTAATGCTCTTTTCATGTTCACCTTTCAGTAGCGCAGTTTCGTGTAGATGACCTTTGCCATTTTTGATGACATTAGGAATTTCTCTTCGTATTCTGTTCATTGGTTCTACAGTTGTGTTTAGATCGGATAGTTTTTCCGATAGTTTGAGACCTGTAAAGAAATGATCGGTAGTAACATTTCTTCCTTTTTTACGTATGGTTATAAATATCGCAGAATAATATTTTCCGAGATTGGCTGATTGTTTGGTCTTGCTTCGTTTTTTACCCAAATAAGAAAAACAGTAAGCCAAAATTTTATACCAAATTTGTCTGGATTATTAGCGATATATTGTGTGAATGTAAATCTACTTTTGGTTGAGAAAAGCTGTTCGTCCACTGCAATATCTTCTCCTGGTACTTAGGCGCAAATACGTCGCGTTCTAGCCGATTCATTCGTGTACAGTTTATATCGAAACTCATAATTTCTCTAAATTCATTTCTAGACACTGTTTCTTTAAATAAAGGAGGATCCTACTTATTAGACCATATACTATACACTTCTAAGTGTTTAGCATCGTGTGCACCACGCGCATAAAGAATAGTTATGAAGGCATCCATTTCCTCGAAGGACAACGTATAGTCTTCAGTTCCTAATTGCCTTCTTCCGTCAATTTCAGAGCAATTATTGATAAATTTTTAACATGGAGTTATCTATCAATAACCTCCCAAAAGCTATTTGACTAATATTCGTTTTCTGTTTGGCATATGTCCAAACCGACCCATGTTTCGACGTGTATCTAGGTGTATCAAAAATACCCTTTTCGCTTTTTCTGTTTTTGAAATGGTCTGACTTTTTTTATCACTGTTAGTACCCAGCACTGTCACTTTATCTGAATCATTATCTGAGGCACTACTGACTAATCTAAAATCAATATTATCTTCTTCGCAATCCGAAATAGGTGAAGATTTAGATTCATTCTCAGATTGATCGTCTGGCAGAGTTTCAAAATAAGCCAAAGCGTGCTAGCGCGTAAGTCCTTTGCTTGACTAATCCATAATACACGGCGAATATCAACAATGACTAGAATGCACGCTACGTTTGGCCTTCTACGGTTTAAGATATACGACAGTGAGAAAAGCTTAAAAATGAAAGAAATTGAAAATATTTCTGGTAATGTAAAGTTTAGATTATGAGACTTCTAACAGCCACAACACGAAATTTTTAATTATTACGAAATTAGAAGAGTTCGAAATGGTCAAAATAATCGGTTAATGGCACACCGCAGGGTAACAATTGTTCACGATAAGCACATGCTTCACTATTAAATAGATAATAGTATATTAAAACACAAGTTTCGTAAGACCAGTCTTGAAATATGAATTAAAAGTTATTTAAAGAATGAGTGTTTCAAGGTCTTATGAAACATGTATTTGATGATATTTTTTGTAATTTGCCCTTTTTATATCGTTTTTAAACAAAAATGTTTATTTTAGTTGATTTAGGGATTATATGGCAGTTGGTAGCGTCTTAATTTTAAAATTGAAAATTTGACTTAGTTACTTTTTGTTTTATCCAAATTCTGTCACAAAACACGAAAATGGAAGATAATCAAATTAATCTTGCATGTACGCCCCCTAAAATACGTGAAATTGCCAAAAATACGGTCGCGTATTTGCACACTTCAAAGTTTTCCACTGGACGCATCCTGTTTTGGAGACATTTTGTAAGAGTGACATGCACGACATAATTCTAGATCAAGGTTTGCCATTCTAAAAATTTTCCTAAAATGTCCCGTGAATTAATTGCTATAATGACATCGGAGATGACGTCGCGTTTCTTAATATATCTATTAAAAAATCAATATGAAAGCAAATTACAAAAAATATCTTAGCCGATGACATTTGACATAATCAAGTTGATATTAGTCTACGTCATTAAATGTAGTTATAATAACTGCAACAAACTACAACTTATTCATTTCCTGAAACAAGTTTCTAGAAACTAGTACCGTGTACCCAAACTGTAATATGCACTATACTCGAGGCCGCGTTTCTGTTCCAGTGTGTAGAACATAGGGCTTACATTTTAAATGGGTTTATCTTGAGCTTGTTGCTTATTTGAAATTATTAAATGGTAACAAAGATTAAATAGATTCTTCACGAATTTAAACAATAATTGCAGGTACAGCAATGCTCTTCTACTATTAAGTACTGTATTTAATTTTACATTATTCTACATTATTTTATATATTAAAAAATAGTTATAACATGATTTCGCGTAGTACATCAAAGCAACTGGGAAATTGAAAAAAAAACGCAATTTCAGTATTCACCTTTCGATAAAATAGAATCCGAATGGAAAATATAATTGCTGTTAATACATAATTCACAGCATGAACCAATTTGCTACTGCGGTTATGTTATTTCTCTTTGATTGATTAGTAGTGACGAATAACGTGTAAAGCATTGTAATCCCATCATGTCAAATTGAATTACCCGATAAAAATCGAACAAGTGATTAAAATATCACATTTTGAATTTACAGCTTTTAATTTAATTTCATATACCTACCTATTGTTTTAAACAGTATCTGTGTTTAAACATATGACTGCTCTATACACCCATAGCTGACTTCTGTTCCTAGTTTAAATTAGTTCTATCATCATGACTATCCTATATTCAGGATTTACCACCCGTAGCGAAACGGTAATCATATACGCGTTACAGTTGTCATTGTCAGCGCGGACAAATGCAGCTGCTGCGAAAACTAAGTTATGCAGATCCGGATAAATTAGCTGTAATTAGAATCAAATTGAAGTTTTGATTAGATTGAAATATTCTGTACTAATGACAGTTTTATTACTTAGATTATTATAACTTAGCAATTCAAATGTAATTAACGCTTAAAATTAGTACACACCAAAGACGCTGTGAAAAGTTTCAGGTCAATTTTAACTACTTTGTATTGTTGGATTCAAACTGGCCAACATTGTTATAAATTAATTTGTTGCGTATTTACTATATTTGGTTAAGCAAGTAGCTACAATTTTTAGTTATTTATTTTATAGTTTATAACACGGTCAATGTTCATTCTTAGAGAAAAAAATGAAAAGTGAGTAAACCATTCTAATTACAGTGCATATGCTATCAGAATTTTAAATCATTTTATTCACAATTAATTAGTAACCATTTAAAGGTTGAAAAGTGAATGATTGTACAGGTTTACCTTAAGCGGTCAGTAATAACAAAAAAAAGGAGACAGTAATGAGATGAAGCGGTCAGTAATGGATCACATCCAAACTGCGGGGGAGCTACTATCGATTTAAACTATCATTGTCAAATTGACTACTTCCCAATTTAAAAAAATCGTTAAGAGTGTGCAACCATTTTTTCTCATGTGCGTGGATGGTGAGTGAACTCAAGCAATATGTGTGAACGAACAACACGTTTTCTTTAATAAGCATATTTAATAAGTGAATTATTGATAACAAGCAACAACATAACCAATAGAAAAATAGTAAGCATAACATTTAAGGCTTCTCATTAAAGTAAAAATTAAAAGTTATATTGTCACGACCTTCAGTATTAAACGAGAAGCCGTGAAGAATGTGTTCCAAATTTTTTTGATTTGAACTATATAATGTTGTTTGTTCTTTAATTGTGAATAAAATCGTACACAAACCTCGGCAAAAGTACCATTCCACTGTCTCGAGAATTAGTTCACATCGAGACTACGTCTCACGGTGAAATATACTTCCTTCGACAGGAATGGAGCACTGTTCGCCACGGTATGCTATAACGTCATCATAATTTTTACATTCCAACCTACATATACATAGGTAGGTATAGAAGGTTATGCAATTGACTTTTTCCACTATCGCTAAATTGATCTACTAGCTTATTTAACAACAAACCGGCAATTATGTATGTATGTGTATGTGTGTGTGTGTGTGTGTGTGTGTGTGTGTGTGTGTGTGTAGGTTTCCCTATTCTTATGGGGACTTGTGTGAGTATATAACACTATTTGTGGGGACGTTCCTCAATTGTGAGGACTCACACAAGTCCCCACAATTTTTAACTCATTTAAATCACTTCCTTGGGTTCATCGTACTATGTCTGCCAATTTTTGTAAAAAAGTCCTCACAATTATAGTTACGCTCTTTTGTGTATCGTGGCCCTACTTCTACTATACTTGTGGGGACCCCCTGGAATATCAGTAAGTGGTGCCCTCTATTTGATTTTCTGTTTGCTGTTCTTAACACACGTCCCCACAATTTCTATTTAGCATCGTTTTCATAACTGCTTGAACAATACTATTTACATATCGGATAGCACATAGCATAAATAGAGCAAATATCGAATCCAGTAATGTAAAGTCGTATCGCCAATATTAACTTTTTAAATGCATTTATGTTAATCTGTATTTGATCAGGACGATATAAATGTATTTTTTAATAAATCAAAATCGTGTGCGTCAGACCATTCAATTCGAATTCTAACACCAGAAATGTACGAAACGCGAATCAATGAAATATATAAATTACATAATTTTTTCCGAAAAATGTTGCTTTTATTTAATTACAGTATTAAACACAAATTGATTTAACAGATTGATGTACAATTACGCTAGTAATTGTAAATTACAGTAAATTGCAGTATTTGTTAATCTAGAGTTTTAAGACATAAGGAAGTAATTTTCGAGTGCCAAAACTGCCGTGTAATAATGATAAGGTTTGATTGTTTTGTTAACCTGAAAAAAATTGATTTTTTTGCAAATTCAAGCAATTCCCAGTACAGAATTATAACCAATGAATGAGAATTATATTGACATTCTTTTGCCAAAGCAAACATCTAGTTATGTCTAGACATAAACGAGATTAACCAATCAAAGCAAATTTATACTGAAACAGTCCACGGGTAATATAATAATAGGTAGGTATCTAATTCGGAAAAATAATTTATTTCAATAATATTGACAATAGCTCATAATTTTATCAAGCGCGTTCCTTTTATGGTAACCGTCTTCCGCTCGTGCTTTTGATAATAAAACTTTTCAATTGTCAATGCTTATGGATATTAACACTGACAATTTCATTCATCTCTCAAAACAATGCATCCTTTATCTCTTATCACTTTAACATCGGATAAACTGCTAGTAGGTATTTGCAAGTGGGCAAAATACAACTGATTTTTCCATGGTAACGATAGTTACATTCTGTTAGTACCGCTTAAAATATTGTTTATTATTTTTAATTAAATGATTCATTAAATTGTCTTAAAATACCACTCGAGCTTGTGTTCATTCCCGGACAACGATTCATTTTGACAAAACTTAAGCTTTGTTGCTTATAGGTAATACGACTCGAGCAAATAACGAAAGGTAAAATCGCTCCACCTTCGGTGTCGCGATTTTACCATTTTATTTGCTTTCATCAATTACTAAGCAACAAAGCTTTTGTTCAAAATCTGAGTTTGTCGGAATAAACACAAGCTCTTATGGTATTACCCCGATAATTTTGCATGGTGCTGTTTTATAACTTTGAGCATAGCCGCACTTAATTATATTTACCACACCACATTAAAGTTTGAAGAATATAAAAAGTACATTCTTTTCTGAATATTTATAATAGTGAATTATATTAGCAAGTGGTTCACAAAATAATCTCTTTAATACCATTCTTGCTCAACATTTAATCGATTTTTATATTCAAAATTTTTATTTAGTAAACCCACAAAAACAGCCCAAATGATAAAATCCGTTCCTGCAAGGCCGTGCGAAAAAATTATCGGTTAAATTGCCTTCAATAATTTTTGTATTGAATTACGTTACTGTCAGTTAACACAATATCCTGTTGTTAACAAACTGTATACATTTTAAGTATCTATCGAATGGAATACATAACACACGTGGCTCAATTGGCAGAGCACTCGTCTAGTTAATCAGACGACATGGGATCGTATCCCATTCAGGATACATCTTTCAATGTATATAAAATTTCCTAATTTTATATACATATATGAAATGATGGGTCGACCCAATAGCAGTTTTCGTCTAACTCATGATATTGGGACATTTTATACGTGTAACGCATGATAATGGGACTTCTTACGCATGAAATACGTGATAATGAGTATAATGCAACAAATCCGTACACTGTGTCTAGAAACTTTTCTTTTTTTTTGATGATTTACGTTTCTTTTTATTTGTTCAGTTCATAGTCTGATACTTCTAAGGGGTTATTAACAATATTTTTTGTATTACATTAAGACTGTTTTAGTGGACGACAAACTTCTTTATTAATCACTAGTAACACGTTTTCTACTTATATCAAAAAATGTGTAGCCTGACAAAAAATTGTCTTTTAAGATGCATATTGTATAATAAAAACACATGGTAAGTTTCAAATATTGTGGTAAAAGTCAGGGTATGTCTACTTAAATTCCATTTTAGACCATTTTTACTTTAATTAGTTTTGTTTTAGTATTTACTCGTAACTGAATTTAAGTACTCAGATTGAGCTTAATTTAACAAAAAGTGCAGCCGCCGGTATCAAATAGCCTTTAAACATAAAAGAGTAAAAGTTGTAATCGTCAAAACCTAGATCGGTGGCATTATTTGTCTTATAAAACGTATTAAACATGAATCGTTGTTTTAATGAAGTGATGTTCGATTTGCTTGTAATTTACGAAAATCAGCACAAAATTATTCAACTTATTTGTCGCGCATTTAACGTGAAATATCTAAAACTTCCTCCATAAGTGAAAAACAATTCGACTAATTGAAAAGAAGTTTATTAACTTTGGTAATATTGCGCCCCCAAGACTTAGACCAAGAACAGTGAGTGGAAATGAAGTTAATTAATGAAATAATAGTGTTGGGGTATTTTGGCGCTTACCCACGTTCGTCACTTCGATCATCTGTAAATGATTTAGGACTAAGCTGTTCATCTATTCATAACATACTAATTTTGCACAAACCGTATTCTTTTACGAGACTGCAAAAGCTAAGGCTAAAGGATTTTCCACGACGAGCTGTTTTTCTGAAGAACTGTTGATAAAAACTCAAGAAGATGGGGATCTGCTAAAAGACATTTGGAGAAATGAAGCTAAATTCTTACAGCTTAATATGGGAAGTAGAGAACCAGGTTCAGTTTTGAATAAATGTTTTTTTTCTGATATTGGATGATCAATTACGTTGGAACATGTACGACGAAAATTTAACTGGGAAAAAATATCTAGTGATTTTAAACAATATCGTGCAAAATTTTCTTGATACACTACAACTTGGACAAATGAATTACTTGTGGTACGAGGTGGACGGCGCACCAGTGCATAATACTGGCCACTGAGATCTCTCGACCTTACACCCAAGGATTATTAGGTATGGGGACGAGTTAAACAAATGGTTTATGTGAACCTGCTGCTAAACAGGAATTGACTGCGAGAATTCCTTGTAGAATGAATGGTTTGCAATATAATAAGTTGTGGGTTTTCGCTGTTTTTCGTTTGTTGCTTTATGATAATATCCTTGTTAATTTTTGAATGAATATCAAAAGAGTGACTTCAAAAGTTGTGCCATTTCTTGCAAAATTATGAAAATTCACCGATTCATAGTCAAAAGGATGAACGTTACTGGTAAAGCGAAATACAATCCCCATAGCAACGGACCATGACGCCCAGCTACTGGTGATAACAAATTGAATAAACCCATAATCTTACATAAAAATATTTTTGCGCAAAAACAGTTGGACAATTAGAGTAGAGAAAATTGGAGGTTCCATTAAAAACCACGGCCTCTGAGACAGCACCATCTTATTTTAGTCCATAACTTCGCTCTGAGATGAAATCCTTTTATCTGCTTTAAGTTACCTTACGCCTGCGTATGCTTCCGCTTGTCGGTTAAATTTGGTAGTCTTAGTGCGGATGTGATAAGTGTAAGAGTGTTTTGCGGTGCTAGAGATCGCCCATACCATACACGGTTATTTATCTTTGAGATTTGTTTACAAGGTAATTTGTACGACCAAATAAATTTTTTAAGAGTTTTGAGTGTTGGCTAACTAATGTCTATTTGGCCTTCAGTTAACACAATTATGGATTCTTACGAAGCGGAACAGCAGCGCCTTCAACGACTATTAGAAGATGTATTAATTGATGAAGAATTTTATATTTTTTATAATATTTGCATAATAAATGTTAATTTTTTTTTAAACGTGTTAGATATAAACTTTTCAAACATCTCTAGCTATTGTATTAATTTTAAAGTTATCACAAGAAAAAATTGGTGCGGTCTCTAAGACCGCCCACACCAAAAATGTCGCTCAAATTTGCCGCACTACCGAAAGGTTAAACTTGGTCCAGTTTACAAATTTATTGCGGTGTTTTCAATAGAGTAACATCAACATGGGACCACGCATTTGGAAGCGCAATTCATTGACTATTGTCGGATGGTCTTTTTATTTTCTTGTCGTAAGCCGTTCAAAGTTATGATTTTCCTAATGAAACCTTGCAAGTCGCCATATTTCATAAAAGTCGTTATATATCCGTAACCATAGCAGAGAATCCGACAGATTTAGAAAAATATATGGTTCCATTTAAAATAAGGAACTTGATTGCTACATCCAGTACAACCGGAAATGCCATTGTGACGATCATATTTTAGTATTGTGTAATATGGCCGCTTGCTAAATTTCAAATATCTAACTTTTAAGGTACCCATATGCATTTAATAGGTCTGTTAAGAAAATCAGGCTGTATACAGAAAGAATTTCGTGGAAAATATTTCAATGTAGGTAAATGTAAAGTAGATTTTATAAATGTCAACAAGGTCATCTTTATTGCATATTTGCTGATACAATGTAATTGTGTATAGTATACTTATAGTAATAGGGTTTATCATGGGTCAAATAACATTACAATTAGACGAATTCCATTAAAACCACGATTTAAAAAGTCTAAGTTGTCAATTATTTTTTGATTGTATACCGCAATTTATGGGTATGAATCCTTTGGAGATCAATATATCAATATAATATCTAGTAAAGGAATACCTACGTTAAATTGCTATCCAATGTGCTACGTCACACTATTTATCCGCATTTATAACACGTTTCTGCATATACAATACAATTGCTATGTTAGTCGCTAAAATTTCAATGAGTCCCACATTCTTTTTTCATTTTAGCTAATTGACTTAATTGTTAAACTGATACTAATCATTTAATCATTATCGGTACTAATGGTTAATAAAAACCAAGTTTACCCGCTATTTTACAATTGCAAGGATTGCCAAATAATTTAAGAATCGCTTCAGAAATGATACATTAAAATTATGAATGAACTAGAAGATGTAGCTACTATCTTTGCCAGTAAAGGATTGATCTACGTCATCACCTAGTAACGAATGGTTTAATATGGAAAATATGAGTCAACTTATGTTCATAATAATAAATGAATGAGAATCAAACTTAATACATCTGTTCTTAGATAAAAATTACAAGCATTTTTATAGGTCGTCTCTTTTCATTGTGTTTCAACAGTCGATAACATACGTCGGTTCCTCAAAATGCACTTGAAATTGTATACTTAAATATGCGATGGCAAAATAAACGTTTTATGTAACTAGGTGCACGTATCGATGACATAGGTCAATTCTTTAGTGGCAAAGACAGTATTAATGTTCAGAAAACGTATACTGTAATGCTTTCATGTAGTCCCAACGTTCTAGATCTCCTTTTGAGTCATGGGGAAGTTACAAAATAGAATTAAAATTATTAATAATTTTTGAACAAAAATTTATAATAATTTACAAAATAGAAAACTTTTCAGAATTTGTTCTATACGTAAATATAAGCTATATAAGCTTTTGACGACGTGTTTTGGTTTTTAATCAAAATGCAACTTCTACATATAACTTTTGGTTTCGGTTTATCCCCGTCTAGTACAATATCTTTTACTTAACAAATAAATTTTTTCAAATGATTCAAAAGAATGTGAGCCTAAAATCTATTCTCGAATGTTCGAAAAACAGCTTCTTTCAATTAAAACAAAGTGTTTCTTGCATTTTGCTCATATATGAAAAAGTACTGTAACTAATGCATCTTACGCATGGGCTTGAATAATACTTTTCAGAAAGGTAATAGAACAGTTATTACTACCACATCCTGACGATATTTGATTGTTATTGATGCACATAACAAAAATGGGTAACTTTCTTAACACATTTGTTAAAGCAGTGCTACAATAAAATGTAATAGGTTTACGGCATAAACGCTGAGGCACAAAAATCAATAAGGTAAGACAATAAAACACAATTAGCACTAGATTTTGTCAAGGCTATTGGACTATAAAAAGTCAATTAAAATCGTTGCATTTTTTCAAATTATTTTAATTTTAAATTTAATTTAGAGAAATTTTGATTAGAAGCTTATCTATAAAGGTATTTTACCAGCGACAAAATTCAGTTGTAGACGCCAAGTCTTTTTGATCTAGCGATTGAACTATTTGAAAAAAATGCAGTAGCGTAAAGATAGGGAGGGAAAAGTGGCGCCAACCCTGAATATTTACACCACTGGAAGACATCTACAATACCTGAAACAGCCGAATTCAACATCTTTATTTATTTATTGTTCATGCCAAATTCAAATTCGGTCTAAATTTATACGAGTTATGATCAAAAACTGTCATATTTCTATAAATTTTGACACCCTGTATCTTTTAAACGAAAAGTCATTTTGAATTGAAGTTTATTATTTTAACCTATATTTAAGAGAGGAACTACCCTTTGAGTTTGGCCCAAGATCACTGAAACGCCCTATGTATATTAAGTATCTATCCAATGGAATTCATAACCTCTATAGCTCAGTTGGTAGAGCACTTGTGTAATTAATGAGAGGACACGGGATCAGAGGCGGCGTAAGGCGTAGGCGATGTGGGCCATCGCCTACGGCCTCGTAAATGGCCTCGCGCCTCAAAGCATAAACATTTGAGGCGCGAGGCCAAACCAAAGGGCAACAAAAATCCATGTCAATTTTGCAACAAATGATTGTTTTCCATGTTATATTATTGTCCCTGCCGTCTAATGGTATTTAAAAAAATATTAACGATAATGACAGTCGATAAACGCTCATCTTATTTAATTTCACTAGTGCACTATAGTGCTCCCTTGCTATCACGGGAAATACCGGGCAGATTTTCCATTCTGTATATTTACGTTATTGCTCGCAGTTTGGATTCAAAATTTTCTTTTTGTAAAGAACATTTTGATATTGGCAAGTTAAAAATACTCCTAAAGAACAATGATTAAAAAACTGTCAAGATTTACACACTGTTCTAAGAGTGGGCGAGAGCAGCAACTTCCCAACTTCCCAAATTTATCCAACTATGTTAAAGATTTGAAATATCTGCTTCAAAATATAACAGATAGTAGCTTGAATAAAACTTACCCAATTTCAAATTTTGCTAATATCAGTTAGCACTGGCGTACGCAAAATTTTGTTTTAGGGGGGGGGGGTACAATGTTCATCATTAAAACCATTTAAAAAACCATCGAAAAGTATTTTGTTATATTACATCCCATGCACAAATTCTATATTACAAACTATAAACGTGTTTTTATGCTAGTACGCGCGGATGGTTTCATTAGTAGGCCATGAGGGGGAGACTTAACCCTCTAACCTGCCCCTGCGCACGCCTCTGTCTGTTAGTACAGCATCCGCTGAGAGGAGTTTTTCAAAATTAAAACGTATACATATTATTTAAGATTTTCAATGAGTCAGCAAGGACTTTCAGCTTTGACAGTTTTATATACTGAGGCAGATATAGCATATAATTCTTTAATTACACACAATTTAAGTCTTGCCCCGCCACTGCACGGGATCGAATCATTTGGAGAAAATCTTTTTATGTATATAAAAGTTTTAACTTCAATTAAGTTAAGAACAACGGCTGTTTTACAGATAGTGTTAAAATTTGAAAAAAAAATTTGATTTTTTATTTAACAGTGTCAGCTACTTAATTAAAACTAAAAATTAATTAATCCTGAAAATAATTCTGAAAGGGACATTGAAACAATGGTAAATACATATTGAAACTTTTCTGGAAAGTTAGTCAACATACGCGTTATAAACTTAAAATCTCTAGTAAGTAGTGTGAAAAAAAACTATAATACTCGTTAAAAATTATTGAAAAAGACTATTCATAGATATTTATTTCTATTTCTTTTTATTGGCCCTTTCGATTTTATCAAAATATTTAGAATTGGAACATTGTCATTATGACAACCGTAGTTTTTTACTTATTAAGAAATGCAAATAACCATTTTATCATTATTCAAATTGCATAACCGACACCTCATCGGTCCATTTTAAAAATGAGCTCCTGATTCGTCTTAATAGATGTGTATTAGTCGGATAAAACTTTACCATTGAATAGAGCACTTGCCTTCCTGCATATACTGCTCTACCAATTGATTCTTTTTAAGAAACGCATCTGTATTTCTTTTGAAAATGCATTTTATTAAATGGAAAAATTAATATCGAAATGTCTGATCACCGAGATGTGATTAGCTAGGACTGTATATGACCGATTTTCTTTCTATTCTACTGTACGCTCTCTATTAATGTTATAATTAATTGTTTGTACTTTTTATGAACTCGCGACGAGTATATAAGTATATAAAAGACTACACAATAAATTATTATTAGTAATATTATTCTTGCAAAGAAAGCAAATAATTTTCAAGCTGTGAGTTATGCACTGTAGGAATGTTGCAATATCGCTTAAGCTGCAGACGCGTGAGAGCCCCTTAGTAAGCGGTATTTTGGTTTCGTGTAAGGAGTGAATTTACACACTACAGTTTATTTAACATTTGGTAACCATTAGTTTATATCTACTGCAGCAGAAACGTGGTAAGTACATTACATCTAATTACACATAATTGTTGATAATTCATATGAGTTTTTTTAGTTAGGTATTTCATTATCACGTAAATAATAGCGTACCATGAGAGTGGCAAAAGCTCCGTATTATTATATTTATTTTATTTAGAGTATACTGTGTCAATTTTAGTACTTCACTAATTTGCTCTCTAGCAATTTTGTTTTGTACTGTCACATCATATTCAAAAGTATATTCATCACTTATGATTATATACCTACACAGATACACTGAATATTCATATCCTGCATTTACTCGTAGTTAAGCTAATATCCTATTCAAATTAAGTATACTAGTTTTTAAAACCACCACCTTGCAAGTCCCATCCAGAATTTCTGTTTGATTTAAAGAAAAGACTGGGGTGTGGTAGGCCAATTTCTCATCCCTTACTTAAACAGTAACTTATATTAATTATTATATACAATTATGAATTTTATTTTGCGGATGATTGTTTTGTAATTACGTTTATTTCCTTCAGAACCATATTACATAGCCGAATGTCAAGAAGAAATACCAAAAATAAAAAGTGCAAAAAATTTAAAATAAAATGGTTTGAACGAACCCAAGTTAATAAGGATGGCGTTTGCTTTATTCTCAGCTATGACGATAAAATCTTAGCTCATACATTATCTGTGACATTCAATTGCGGAAAATACGGAGAATGTTATTTTATTAGAAAATAACATGGAAAAGGAAATTTTGAATTTATTGCACGAATGGGATAAGAAATTTATAACGAAAAACAAAAAGCATACGAACAGTGCACCAGAACATAGCAACAATTGTAATATAAATCAAATTCCGAAAACTTTAAACTATGAAGATGCAATTGTCAAAGAGGATCAAGTACTGGATATGATTTACATTCAGAATTTAAGAAATTTCAACGAAACTGCCAGTATGTCTAATAGTGAAACTATTAATATAACAGAAGAACATGTAAAACTTCTTACAGGTAGGTTTTATCTGTTGGACATATACAACATTGTATTTCTCGTGTTATTAATTAAGCATGATGCAGGTAAAACGCTTTTGTTGTCGTATGTTCAAATTCGGTAATAATGACTAGTACAATCATTTTCTTGCTTACTTATGGGAATGAAGTTTCTAACGTAAATAAAGAAGTATGATATAGTGTATAGCGAACTAGGGACTTGTTAGAGTAGGTATCTATTTGCTTATGAAAATGTACACTTTTACGATTTGTATTCAAAATTACAAATACTTATTTTTTCTGCGTTTTAAATTGGGTATTTCAAGCAAATTATGCAAAATTTATACGTTTCGATAACAGTTATCGTCATCAGTAGTAATGGCAGATTTCAAAAATTTATTTTAATTGCGGAAATAAATTGATAAAATATGAAAACGCACTCCTGTGTTAAATAACACATTTAAAAGTGAACTGTGGAACTGAATTTTATAGTACTGAAGATTGGATGAAACTTTAAATTAATTATATAATCTTAAACGACCTTGAATATGGCAAAGCCTCTAACGCACTGGCTAACAACGAAAAATGCTGTAGTAAGAAAACAAATTTACCAAACTTAATCAGATTATAATGTAGGTACTAACTGTGGTACTATATTGACAACATTTAATCTTACTTGAATTTTAACTATAAATGTTAAATCAATGCAATGATGTGATGAATAAACATTAAATTGTTAAGGTATTTACTTCAAGGTCTAGGGAAGACGTCGTAAAAGACTTTGACAAACCAAACGTTAAAATTAGGATTAAAACATACCATTTTATCTTATTTAAATTACATGATGGCAAAACATATTTAATCCAAATTTTTCTTCTTGTCTGTTGAACTAATTTGGGTATTTATATATCTCAATAACTGCTCATTGTAATCGAAGATAATAATTAATTTTACGTGATAAAACTTCTATTATATCAAATTGAATGCCATTATTGAAACTGTCTAAAGCAGGATTCGCTACTGCAGACTGGACTAGTTGATTCCATCTACAAAATCTCGTATGTCCTTCTAGTTTCAAGGCAACGATTTATGGTTCCAATGTATATTTTTCCGCAAGAACACGATAACTTATATATTACGAAAGCTAACAGTGGATTTGAAACATCTTCAGGTGAATTTAAATCCTCTTTAATCTTTTTGGGGTTGAGAACAGGTTTAACCCTTAATTTCTATAAATTTACCCTGCAGCCACCCTGTCGGTTATCACTTTGCTGCAGCCCCTTGGGATTTGATTCAGTACATCATTGCCGTGTACCCAACCAATTTTCGAGCGCTATCTCGGTCACATGGATTACAAAAAATTACCTTACTTTCAGTCTCCGTACCAACACTCGGTTACCGACCTAACTGCAGCCTAACACAAACTTGATACCCGTTATCTTCGGAACACATTACCGTGTAATTCGTCCATATTCCCAGTGACATGCAAAATCCGGCTCCAGCTCTCCGTCTATAAGCAGAATTGCACCATACAAGGTGTCCCGGAACATGTAGGAAATCTCAGATTTACATAGATCACGTGAAAAAATCTAAAGGAAAAAGAAAATATTTGATTTAGAAATCAATAGGTCTAAAAATGGTGAACTTCCAGTAGTTTTCTATTTCACGGTGAACTGGATACTTAGATGAATATCATCTGTTAAATCTAAAAATTTATATAGGGCTTTTTTTCTGTATCTCCAAATATCGAAAGTATCATCAACATATCTATACTAAACTGAAGACTTTTTAGATGCATTTTGTCGAGCTAATGTTTCAGACCTTTCCTTATAAAAATTAGCTACCACTGGCGTAAGACGGCGTCCCATAGCTGCACTGTCAAGCAAAAATAATAGTAGATTATATTATTAGGATTAAACACTTTTAATCTGAATAATACATACTATTTTTTCTGCGACCGAAAAACCAATCACTATTGGCCAATAATTAAAAAGTGGAATCAAAATAGTAAATAAAATTACTAAATAAAATCAATTATTACAATTTTGTGTTCATTTCCTAATTTATTTGGCTTTGACTGTATTTGAATTTGTTAGCGTTGTTTTAAATCCAATATTAAAAATAAAAAGTCCTACAGTAAAACTACTTCGTTGTATAATTCAGAAGGCGCGCCTTCGAACTTGAGCTCAGCTGTATAATTGACGCTTTCTCTGCCTGGTAGATAGTATACTATTCTTATGATACGTCAAAATAATAAACGAATACCACACGAGAGTTCGATAAATTAGAAAGTAATTCTCCAGATTTTCTCAACCCTGTTGTCATTCGACAGGAGCCATTCGAACCCTTCGGGCTCTCGTGTCTATTGCCTGACAACAGGTTGTTAAAGATATGACAAATTATTTTGCATTTATTCTCACTCTCTTGTGATATTACTTATAAAAACAAATAGTAGTAAGATAATTCTGAAACAATGATTTTAGATGTGCAATTAAAATTCAATGTACACACAAGTATCAACTGTTACGGTTAAGTGGTACATAAACCATTTCTTTGTTAGGTTTATTATGGTTCAACTAAATCTTTAATTGGTATGTCAAGTTTTGAATTCCTTTACCATTTTTTAAACTAAAGTTTTTCACAACTTTGCAATTTCTCTATAAACAGATTAAGTTTTGGTAACTTTCGTGTGTACAAGGTCTGATATTTTATGTGATCCTCCAATCGAGGAAACCAGTTACTCCACATTAAATTTGCAGTTATTTTAGTTTTGTGAACAATAAATTGTTGAAAATATTTATGTGACAAAATTACAAATACAATTATAAGTTACAAAAAAAGGTGCTCAGAAGCCAATAGATGGGGTTTTCATTTGGCGTTTAAAGGCGATGTATTAATTTAATTTATTGAGTTTCTAGTTAATCCTTATGTAGTCAGAACTCAGTTGTCTTTCAAATATTTTAACTAGCAGCAGGATTTTGCATTATATTTCGGTATTTTATCAACTTGTTTTAACTAATATATTTTTTGTTATTACCACTGTGTCGAAGATAACTGTAATTGTTTTTTGTAATTTATCATGAAATACACGATTTAAATCCCAAAAGAGGTATGTATTTAGGAATTAAACGATATTGTTTTCAAAAGCACTTATTTTTGAATAATAGGAATTTACAATATATTTTATCTCAACAGAACTTAAAATAAATATGAAAACGAGATTTTTTTTCAGGAATAAGAAAACCATACATATAATATTTTAGTTTCAGAAAACGAGGTATTAGTAGCAGCCAATAAAACTACCGATAGCGTTACATTAATAAAACCAAGTGAACAAACTATTGATAATTTAGATCCAACTAGAGAAGCCAATGCCACGCTGGAGGAAATTCGGAATAATCCACCTGTTTCCAATGTTTACAAAACATTTGCTTTAGTTCCTGCAAGTAATCCTTCTAAATTTGGCAGTGGAAATTATTTGTATGACTTAATGCCTATCTCAGATGAATCTCAAAATCAATCGGATCTGATAGTTCATATGTACCCGAGGCTGATAGCGAATACTCCGATAACGAAGGCACCGATTCCAATGTGCATTTGCCTTCATCTTCTAAAAATATAAATCACGATCTGACTTGTGTCCAGCTTGATAATTATTCATCCGATGAGTCAGTTAATAATATCGAAATCAAATATGCTCGGAAGAAAGGGAACTCCAGAATTTATGACAAAAAACATGCCTGCTACTTCTACAATAAACTAGTTACCAAATTAACTAGGCACTTAGAAGATGTCCATAGCAACGAATTGGAGGTGGCGAGACTTCAAGCTAAGGCCAAAAATTCAAAGGACAGGAAAGATGGATTTTTGTGCATGCTGCGTGCAGGAGACTATTTTCATAACTGCAACGTTCTAGCATTAAAATCAGGCGAATTAATATTAAGTCGTCGACGCAGCATAAAAAATGTTAAATTTAACAATTACGGACCTTGTCCAAGTTGCCTAGGGTTTTTCCTTATAAATTATCTGTGGCACCATGTAAGGTCTTCCTGTCCAAAAAAAGACAAATACCCTAATGCAAGTGATTGTAGTCCATTTGCAGTAACTAGACGAGATATTAGGGGTGAAAGCCTTGCCTTGATGGATTTCAGTTCTTCGCCAGGGTTTGCTAAATCAATACTAAGTACATTTAAAGTTGATAATATTTCAGATGCGATTAAAAAAGACGATATTTTATTACGTTTTGGAAACCTTTTTTTTGAAAAGTATAGTTCCCAACAGTATGACTATATTCGACAAAATTTGAGGCAATTAGGCCGATTACTTCTACAAGCTCACGAAATGGAGTCTAATATTAATTCTATGCTAGATATTTTGCAACCAAAGAACTTTAATGTTCTAATTGCTGCTGTTAAACTTTTATGTAAATCTAGTTTTACAGATGTAAACTATCAACAATATGAAATACCATCTTTAGCCTTAAAACTAGGACATAATTTACGTAAATGTGCTCTGATAGTTCGTGGACTTGCTTTAAGGAAAGGCGATTTAGCTACAGATCGCAATATGGAAGGTTTTTTAAGCTTGATGGACATTGAATGGAGGAGCAGAATTTCTTCTGCAGCGTTAAGAACTTTACGCGAAAAACAATTAAATGCAGCGCACCTTTTGCCGCTTACCTCTGACATTTTAAAATTAAATAAATATTTAGATACTACTATTGATGCTTTTTTACAACATATTAATGACGAAAATATTCAAAAAAATTGGTTCAGTCTTGCTTCCACTACATTAGCTAGAATCATTTTATTCAATAAAAGGAGATCTGGGGAAGCTTCAAGAATTACTTTAAAGCATTATGCAGTGAGACCAAATTGGTCGGAACAATGCACAGAAGAACTAAAGAAAACTCTTACCCCGTTAGAAATTGAACTAGCTAATCGTCTAACTGTAGTAGAGATACCTGGAAAGTCTAGAAAGATTTATAAAGTCCCCATCCTGCTTAATCAACAAATGAAAAAAGCAATAGATAGATTGGTTGAAACTAGGCACTTGGCGAGAATCAATTCGAAAAATATTTATATTTTGGCCAGAGGCAAAATTCCATGCAACACATGAGAGGTCACGATTGCCTAAGAAGTGTATGTAAACAAGTTTCCCTTGACAAACCCGATTTATTGAATGGCACCAAATTACGAAAATACATTGCAACAGTTGTTCAAGTTTTTGACCTGAAGGAATCAGAATACGACTGGTTAGCGCGACACCTAGGTCACGACATCAGAATTCATCGTGAATTTTATAGAATTCACGAGTCAGCGGTAGAGTTAAAGTTAGCAGATTATTATTGGCAGTGGATCGAGGAGAGGCTTGCAATTTCAAAGGAAAGTCTCTGAATGAAATAACTGTTACAGGTAATAATAATAAAGGATAAGTCGTCTCCTTGAGACTTCACAACGTGGTGGTTGTCAGACGTTTGGGAGATTAAAAAATCCCTGTTTTAATTGTTTATTGTTATATTTTTGTTCACCTCCCAAACCTCCGATATGTTGATGACGCAGATGGAAACGATTTATTTAGGAGAAACACTTAATATTATATTTACAGAACTTCCTGGACTTCCAGTGAGTGATGCAAACTGTAGTAGCAGTGATACTGAAACAGAAAAAAATGCTGAAAATTCATCAAGAAACATTGAAAAATCTTCAGAAGTTCATTATCAGGGTTCGATTTTGTCAAATAATTCACTGGAACCGACATATCATAAGAAAACTCAAACACAGGACAACTGCAAAAGGACAAGTAAGTGTATTTCACTTCATACAAAAACAATCTAATACCAAAATTTCATATTCTCACAAAAATCTTTTTAACACCATTCCAAGTGGAAAATGCATAAAATGCTATCCTTCTCCAAAAACTTGATGTCAATAACATTTTGATATTTAATTGTGAATATATAAAATAATCAGAAGTCTCACTTTAAAAAAAAACCAAAAAATTAATTTAGTTTGCCTTATTTATGACACAAAAATGATTTTAGGTAAAAATGGTAAAAAAAATCACCAACAAAATTTATGGAGCAAAGAAGAAAAAGCAGTTGTACTCAAATTCTTTACAACATTAGTTAAAACTGGTAACGTTCCAAATAAAGAGCAAGGTGAAAAATGCAAAACTGAAAACGAGAAGGTTCTTGCAAGTAGATCTTGGAGTGATATAAAATTTTGTGTATATAACCATATTCAGACACTAAAAAGACGCGCGAGGAAGTAATACAATTTTATAGTTAATTTCTGTTTTAAATAATGCATAAATAAAATTGTCCTATTTCTTTTCTGAAATAATTTATTTTTACAAAAATAAACTATGAGTATTTATTATTGCAAAATGGACAAGGTTTGGCAAACTGCATTTAATACTCAATCCCATATGCAGTCATGCTCAATAATTGAGATACATTAGAGCAAAGGTCTATATTATTAAGAGATTAATATATTAATTTGCTAAAAATTGTTTTTATCTTCTTCAGCTGGCTCAAAAAACATATAAGAGCAAAATTTCAACCTGTCACCTAAAAACATATGATGCAGAAAGCTAGACTTTCTAACTACGGCATGACCCTTGCTTTTATCAAGATCTGCAAACTACACATCTTTGTAAGATAGCAATTCTTTTTTGTTACTTAATCTGTTCATGCAAATTCAAATTATGCATGTCAGTTCTACTATAAAATGACACATTTATGTTCTAGGTCCATAAACTATAAATAGCTGTATTCCGACTTGCTTTGTTCTGTTTTACTTAAGAAGTTGCTTCTTTTATGATTCATGTATTTAACAAAAACACGGAGTTTGAATTCTTCAGAATTTTATTTTTACAGTGCAGTAACAACAGAATGTTTTATAGCTCTAGTACCAGTGGGGTCGACTCTTACGATATACGATATTGTGGAGCCAGTCCCCATACCAATGTTTACACACTCACACGGACTCACTTGCGGGGTCAGTCCGCATAATATTCTTCACACAGTCACACAGAGTCGATTGTGGGGTCAGTCCCCATACCACTTCACACACTCACACGGACTCAGTTGTGGGGTCGGTCCCCACAACCGTTTTTCGTGAAAAAGCGTCTGAAATTTGGTGTGTATCGAAAAAAGAGAAACACCATTAGAAAATAACGAATTTTCTGAGATTAACAGCGTACACAGTTCTCAAGTCCCCATAAGTTGGTCTACTGCAGACGTCCCCACAAGCAATTGCTGCACCTGTATGTGTGTGTCTGCGTGTGTGTCTGTGTGTGTGTGTGTGTGTGTGTGTTGTGTTAAGTGTGTGTGTGTGTGTGTGTGTGTGTGCATGTGCGTGTGCGTGTGCGTGTGAGCGTGCGTGTGCGTGTACGTATATGTGTGCGTGTCCATATGCGTGTTCACCACTTTATTGTTGTAGTCAATATGTATGTAAATTGTAAATATTTTTACCAAATTGGTTAATAGGGTTCGATCAGCTAACTTATACCTTTGTACAAGTTATGGCAAACCTCCCTACAATTTTATTATAAGACTGTATTTAATTAATGGTTCCATCTACGGTTTAAAGTGAACCAATATTATATTATTAAATTTACTTGTTTTCTTTAGGTGAGAGGTTACACAAGCGTTTAAAAATAACCGAACCATTGTCATTTTGGATAAGTGATTCATTTGAATAATGTTTATTTTGGGTCAGATTGATTACATTAATTACTTTGGAATCATTAAGTGTTATTGAATACACAATACTGATCACGATATATTTATTAAGCGGTTGTTTCAGACCTGAATAACAGATTAGTTCATACTTACAAATTATACGAATTAATGCTTCTGTGGTTCAAAATTATTAGAGTGAATTGTTACTATACCAAATTGGGTGTAGACTCACAGGCACACAAACACCAAGACACAGACACACAGACACACAGAAACACAGACACACAGACACACAGACACACAGACACACAGACACACAGACACACAGACACAGACACACAGACACACAGACACGCAGACACGCAGACACGCAGACACACAGACACAGACACACAGACACACAGACACACAGACACACAGACACAGACACACAGACACACGGACACACAGACACACAGACACACAGACACACAGACACACAGACACACAGACACACAGACACACAGACACACAGACACACAGACACACAGACACACAGACACACAGACACACAGACACACAAACACGCAGGCACTCAGACAAACAGACACACAGACACATAGACACATAGATACACAGACACACAGACACACAGACACACAGACACAGACACACAGACACACAGACACACAGACACACAGACACACAGACACACAGACACACAGACACACAGACACACAGACACACAGACACACAGACACACAGACACACAGACACACAGACACACAGACACACAGACACACCGAGACACAGACACAGACGCAGACACACAGACACACAGACACACAGACACACAGAC
>JARFJB010001965.1:190000-192500 GCA_036346205.1 Vesta saturnalis | reverse complement strand
ACACACAGACACACAGACAGACAGACACAGACACACAGACACACAGACACACAGACGCACAGACACAGACGCACAGACGCACAGACGCACAGACGCACAAACGCACAGACACACTGACACACAGACACACAGACACATAGACACACATATACACACAGACACACAGACTAACAGACACACAGACACACAGACACACAGACACACACACACAGACACGCAGACACACAGACACACAGATACACAGACACACCGACACACAGACACACAGAATCACAGACACACAGACACCCAGACACACAGACACACAGACACACAGACATACAGATACACAGACACACAGACACAGACACACAAACACGCAGACACACAGACACACAGACACACAGACACACAGACACACAGACACACAGACACACAGGCACACAGGCACACAGGCACACAGACACACAGACACAGACACACAGACCCACAACACACAGACACACAGATACACAGACACACAGACACACACACAGACACGCAGACACACAGACACACAGACACACAGACACACAGACGCACAGACACACAAACACTCAGACACAGACACACAGACAGACAGACACACAGACACACAGACACACAGACACACAGACACACAGACACACAGACACACACACACAGACACACAGACACACAGGCACACAGACACACAGACACAGACACACAGACACACAGACACACAGACACACAGGCACACAGACAGACACACAGACACACACGCACACACACACAGACACAGACACACAGACACACAGACACAGACACACAGACACACAGGTACACAGGCACACATACACACAGACACACAGACAGACACACAGACACACAGACACACAGACACACAGACACACATACACAGACACACAGACACACAGACACACAGACACACACAGACACACAGACACACAGACACACAGACACACAGACACACAGACACACAGACACACAGACACAAAGACACACACAGGCACACAGGCACACAGACACAGACACAGACACACAGACCCACACACAGACACACAGATACACAGAGACACACACACACAGACATGCAGACAGACACACAGACACACAGACACAAATACACAGACACACAGACACACAGGCACACAGACATACGAAGACACAGACACACTGACACACAGACACACAGACACACAGACACAGACACACAGACACACAGACACACAGACACACAGACACACAGACACACAGGCACACAGACACACAGACACACAGACACACAGACACACAGACACACAGACACACAGACACACAGACACACAGACACACAGACACACCTACGATTTTTTTTTAAATCGTGTATATAAATATAAATTTGAGCAACTGGATTTGTTTCGCAATCGGGGTTATCGTGAAATGCTGGATATGAATTAAAATGTTGTAAAATATATTATAGTGCTGTTTCCCTTTGCTATGCATGTTGTAATGGGATCACTTTTTCTGCATTATTCTTAGATATATACACCCAGGTAATTGATTTTTAGCCAGAACGATTGGTTTATAAATGAACTGTTGATTGTACAGGTGGATAAATGTGTATTTATCTTTATATTAACTTTGGTCAGTATTTTTAATTATAAAGTGCAGATAAAGCTGGGACTTAATAGTTATTATTATTTTAGTCGCTGGAGAAAAAAATTGTTGTATTCGTACAATATACTATTTTACAAGCTATAAGAGTAGTAGACTACATTTCAAGTCGTCCAGCACAATAGAAAACATTAAAACAACAATTTATGCCAATCACTAATTTGTATTACATATGATCAAAAGAGAACACCCACTGTTCCGCCAACTCAACTAACATACCGAAACGTGAACTGGCCTTATCTAACATACCAGAAACTAAACCATCCACTTTTTAGTGAACTCCATTAATACTTCAAACAGTGAAACAGCCGCTATTCTGCCAACTGAAATAATACTCCAAAGGGAAACCAACTGTTGTGTCACGAATCCAACCAAAGGCGAGCTACCCGATGTTTTCCAAATTAACTAAAATTCCAATGGGGAACAAACCGCTGTTATTTACTACTCTTGAGGGGAACCAACCGTTGTTCCACCCACTAAGCTTACATCTTACGAGTAACGGGCCAATTGCAAAAATGTTGAAACCTCTATCAATAAACGAACAAAACAGTGAAATAGTTGTACCTGTAAGTAATTCAATCTACTTAGCATTCGGGACGTAATAGGTTCGATCCCCGTTTCTGTCTATCTTCTATGAGGTTTATTTTGCGTGGCTTCCTCATACACATACAGCGGCATGATCACTGCGTTTACGTCCACCACGTACGGCTATTTAGACAAATGCTGGGTTAGTATCTTCGTTTTCCAAACCCTAACTCATTCCTACCGATCCTACCCTGACCACACTCATTCTTATTCCCGCCATGCATGTATACGTAATGTATGTAATGTACTATCTCTCTAG
>JARFJB010001965.1:70000-175000 GCA_036346205.1 Vesta saturnalis | reverse complement strand
GCACACAGACACAGACACAGACACACAGACCCACACACAGACACACAGATACACAGAGACACACACACACAGACATGCAGACAGACACACAGACACACAGACACACGGACACTGACATACAGTCAGACAGTCACACAGGCACACAGACACAGACACACTGACACACTGACACACGGACATACAGACACAGACACACATACACACAGACACACAGACACACAGACACACAGACACACAGACACACAGACACACAGACACACAGACACACAGACACACAGACACACAGACACACAGACACACAGACACACAGACACACAGACACACCTACGATTTTTTTTTAAATCGTGTATATAAATATAAATTTGAGCAACTGGATTTGTTTCGCAATCGGGGTTATCGTGAAATGCTGGATATGAATTAAAATGTTGTAAAATATATTATAGTGCTGTTTCCCTTTGCTATGCATGTTGTAATGGGATCACTTTTTCTGCATTATTCTTAGATATATACACCCAGGTAATTGATTTTTAGCCAGAACGATTGGTTTATAAATGAACTGTTGATTGTACAGGTGGATAAATGTGTATTTATCTTTATATTAACTTTGGTCAGTATTTTTAATTATAAAGTGCAGATAAAGCTGGGACTTAATAGTTATTATTATTTTAGTCGCTGGAGAAAAAAATTGTTGTATTCGTACAATATACTATTTTACAAGCTATAAGAGTAGTAGACTACATTTCAAGTCGTCCAGCACAATAGAAAACATTAAAACAACAATTTATGCCAATCACTAATTTGTATTACATATGATCAAAAGAGAACACCCACTGTTCCGCCAACTCAACTAACATACCGAAACGTGAACTGGCCTTATCTAACATATCAGAAACTAAACCATCCACTTTTTAGTGAACTCCATTAATACTTCAAACAGTGAAACAGCCGCTATTCTGCCAACTGAAATAATACTCCAAAGGGAAACCAACTGTTGTGTCACGAATCCAACCAAAGGCGAGCTACCCGATGTTTTCCAAATTAACTAAAATTCCAATGGGGAACAAACCGCTGTTATAAACTACTCTTGAGGGGAACCAACCGTTGTTCCACCCACTAAGCTTACATCTTACGAGTAACGGGCCAATTGCAAAAATGTTGAAACCTCTATCAATAAACGAACAAAACAGTGAAATAGTTGTACCTGTAAGTAATTCAATCTACTTAGCATTCGGGACGTAATGGGTTCGATCCCCGTTTCTGTCTATCTTCTATGAGGTTTATTTTGCGTGGCTTCCTCATACACATACAGCGGCATGATCACTGCGTTTACGTCCACCACGTACGGCTATTTAGACAAATGCTGGGTTAGTATTTTCGTTCTCCAAACCCTAACTCATTCCTACCGATCCTACCCTGACCACACTCATTCTTATTCCCGCCATGCATGTATACGTAATGTATGTAATGTACTATCTCTCTAGTATTTTATATTATTTGTCTTTGGTATCTCAGGTCGTTCTCTAGTTCTCACTGCTTGGCTGTAAGGATTGTCGCCTATTATAAAAAGATTATGTGAATAGGTTATGAATAATCTATTTACTAAAATCTGAGTTTTGTCTATAAAACAAAATATAATTCAATTTACCTAAAATAAAACAAATATTCATGTATAAAAACTCTACAAAGTCTTTAATAAATATTTTATTGCATTTAATTTATACCGGTGGTGGAATGGCAAAGACCCGCATCGGAAGTCGGCGTTGGTCCGGTTACGGTTTTGACGGTTCGGTTTCGGGGGCTGACGGCTGACATCGATAACTGCAAATAGTAAAACCGAACACGTGTTTTATGACAGAAAAAGTATTGTTTCGGAAGTGAAAATTAGTATTATTATTATTTAGTCTTAATATAAAACAAATTTTAAAGCCAAGATGGGAAAATTAATATAATATAGATACAGGGTGATTATGGAAAATGTACAGTTGAAAGAAAATGTATGCTGAATGAATGGTAGTTTGTGAATAATGAAATTATAAGGAATGAAATGTGTAAGTAGGTGAATATGATGTTAGGAATTTGGTGTAATTAAAGTGATGGTGTGTGATGACGGATGCCTGGGAAGACAGCTAATTACTGGCGTTGGTGGTTAAGGTGGGTATTTCAGGTTTAAGTGAGGGCTGGTGAATTTTATGTGGTACCAAAGCTTCTGGATGGTTCTGGATGATGGATTTATTGGAATTCGGTCGACGGAGGTGTATGTCAAGACTGGGTAAAAGGTAGTTTAGGTGAGGATTGAACTTATTCGTAAAACTAGTATCTTTTCGGGGCAGTGACCACCGTCAATGAGGTCACGTAGTTATTCCTGATACTCCCTTAGTGGTGAGAACTCCGAGAGTAAGGTATCAAGAATGACTGTCTGTTCTCTATTAATTAGCGAAAGGGTACTGAATTATAGTGCTCGTCGGGAAGTTACCTCGTCGGAGCCGCAACCCCCATAAATTACAATAAGGTCTCTCATCCATTCCTTTACACTCCTCGTTTAGTACGATCTCCGAAAGGATCGTGTTAAGAATGACTTCCAGATCGTATTAACTCTAGAAAAAGAGAGGATACTTCGTGAAGTTATTATATGTTCGGGGCCGTTACCACCGTTGATAATAAAACGTCCCTCAGTGATTCTTCTACACTCCTCTCACGGTACAAACTCCGATAGGATCGTGTGCAGAATAACTTCCTGGCCACAATTAAGTTGATTTGTAATACGGTTATTAAATATACGGGAGTTATGTAGGAAATAATAATAAACAGGATATCAGGTACTAGAGGAATCGGTTTATTAGGCAGAATTTAATAATTCGCAAACGTGCAGGTGTAATTTCTCAGGATACTATATTTAAAGAATTAAATATAGCGGTAACAAGAGTATTAATGCTAATTGGAACGTTTTTTTTTAGTATGCTCATGCTTATGGTTAGTATTTACTTATTTATAGCTTACATATCTTATGGACTAATCCTAGTCCTTTTCCTCTTCAGTCCTGGTCAATCCATGTTTGTTGGTGTTGCGATGTTTTGTTGTTATTGTATAGTTTACAATCATGTGCCTATTTTTGGTGTAATAAAAAAGAAAAAAGGTTTATTTATTTAATATTTAATAGTGAGTTAATTGGCTTAAATGTGTGTATTGTTAAGTGAGGTGTAGTGTGGTTAGTGTGATTATTAGATTTGTCGTCTGGTTTCTTGCTAGGCCGTCATCGAATAGACGGGGGGATGTGGAGGGCATATGGAATATTGTTCAGGGAATCTTCTATCTCCTCGGGGAGGTCGTCGAGTAGTTGTGTAAGGATTGCGGGGAGATGTTTGAATTTTAATTTAGGTTTTCTTCGTGGAAATTGGGGAAAACGGTAGTTGTAGGGTGCGGTAAGAATCTTTTTGGTAGGGATAGTGTCGCCGAAGATTCTTTTGTGTGGAAAGGTTTTCTGTAGTGTTTGGATTCTGTGTGTGATGGTTGGTATATTTGCGTGTTGTATTGTGAGGCCGCTAAAATACTTGAGAGGTAACCTGTGTATGCGCCTGAGGATTCGGCGTTCACAGGAGGCGATAGAGAAAAGGTGATTGGGGTTTATATTGGTGTTTATTGGTGATCGGAAATCCATAACAGGGCGGATGTATGTTTTATAAGTGTGTAGAAGTGTTTTGAGGTGGCAACCTCTGATTATACCCCGGAGGGCGCCCAGTAGATTTGCGTGGTTTCTAATCCTATTGAGTGTTTTTTTAACATCGAGCAGCCAATTGAGGGTTCTAGTAAAGAGGATTCCTAGGCCTTGGAGTGGGAGTCTTTCTTGATTTAGGGTGAGGGAAACATTTCTGGAGGCTATCTTGGGAACTTATCCTAGTGTAACTAGGATGACAGAAGAGGATAGTTTGGGTTTTGGTGGGATTGACAGAGACTCTCCACTGGTTAGCCCAGTTGGAAAAGTTCCGCAGAGTTTTCGATATGAGGCGGGAGGCCGTTTCGCTGTTTCGATTAACCGCCCAGAAGGCGGCGTCATCCGCAAACTGCGCAACGACTACTCCGGGTTGTACGACTTCGGAAATGTCGGATGCGAAGATAGTGTATAGGATCGGGACTAAGGCAGAGCCTTGCGGTACACCTGCTGTAGGTTGAAAAGGATCGGAGAAGAATTTCCCTACTTTGACTCGAACTGACCGATTGGTCAGGTACGAGAGTAGGAGTTTGGAGAAGGGGTCCGGTATATTGAGGGTACGGATCTTGTGCAGGAGACCGGCGTGCCAGACCTTGTCGAATGCTTGCTTAATGTCCAGAAACACAGCCAGATTGCATTGCTTGTGATTGAATGCCCTGGTGGTCTCTGTAAGCAGCTTCAACAAGGGATCGTGGCACGTTCGGTTGGGACGGAATTGGCTGTTGGAAAGAAGGTCGTTGAATACTAGGTGGTCCCTGAGTCTCCTAGCTAGAATCTGCTCGAAGCGTTTTCCGAGGCAACACAGGAGGGAAATGGGTCTATAGGAGCAGGGTGAGGTTAGGTCAGCGTGAGGTTTTGGTATCATGACGGTGGAAGCCGATTTCCAGTCGGTCGGGAAGTGAGAGAGGTTTGAGCATTTGTTATAAATATCGGAAGGTATACGGAGGATGGGTCTGGTAGGTGCTGGAGGATTTTCCTATTTAGGCCGTTATGACCTGGGGCTGAATTTTTCCCTTTTTTGAAATATGTTTGGACCTGGCCGGTTGTGATATGGACACAAAAAGGGCTCTCGTTATCGAGTTGGGTTTCACGAAGGTTAAGGTTGCGGAATTCTCCAAGGCGACCCTCGAGGAGTGCCTTGAACCGGGTATCGAACTGGAAATCATCTGGGGATTGAAAAATGGATTGAAGGTGGTGACCAAAGAAGTCGGCCTTTTCTTGGTCGGAGGAGATTATGTTGCCCTGAAGGTCGGTTAAGCGGTATTTTGGGTTTATTTTTCTTCTGGTCAGTCTATCGAGCTGTTGCCAGAAGAGTTTACCATTTATATAATCTAGCTGGGAAGTGGCTTTGGTCCAGGAGTCTTCAGTGTGTTTATTGGTTTCACGCTTGATTAAGGCGTTAAGGCGATTGTATTCGGTCTTGAGAGCCGGATCCCTGGATCGCAAGAATTGACGATATATTCGTCTTTTCTCTTTGATCCAGTTCACAATGTGCTGTGGGAGCGGTTTGCGTGAAGGTTGTTGGAGATGTGTTCGGAGAACACATTCCAGTCTGCTCTAGAAAAACCTTTCATTACTGTGTATTGAGAAGTTGTAGGGGGAGCTGGGCAAAATGAAGTTTTGACCAGTAGTGGTATGTGATCAGATGTAATCGTGGTGCCTAGAAGGCACTCACGATCGAAATAGTGGGCTATGGGTTTGGAAACAATGACATGGTCTACTATAGAGGTACCGAAATGTTCGAAACAGGTTGGTTGAGTGTTGGAGATTCGCAGGAGTGACAACTGCAACAGATCGGATGATAGCCTATTACGTTGCCATTCGTTGCAGTGTCTACGAATTGGGCGTGGTGGGCATTGAAGTCACCTAGGGTAACACCATTACGGAGGCTAGAAGCGTAGATTAAGAGGTCATCTGATAGTGTGTTGTGACCTGGCGGGTTACAATAGAAAATAAATACTATAGGGGTGGGAAAGTGCGCCGTTGCAGCAACGCATTCGGGATGCTGTAGGTGCGCCGGGAGTTGAAAAGGAGTGGAGGGGAAGAACTTTTTAATTAATAGGGCGGTTCCATGTTGACTATTGTTTGAATAAGTGTGAAAGGTGTTGAAATTAAAGGTGAATCTGGGTGTAAGCCTGGTTTCGGTGATGGAGAGGATGTGAATATTGTGGAAGTGTAAAAGGTGTTTGATTAAGGGGCGTTTCCGACGCACGCCCCTGGCATTAACGGCCCCTGTTATGATATCCATTGTGAAGGAGTTAAGGATTAGGTTGGCGGATTACGACTACCTTCATGTGCGTACCTGATACGCAGACGTTGATACGCCGTTTGAAAAAGTTTTGGGAGAGGGAGTCAAGAGAACGGTCAGGGAACATCCGGAAAAGGGAGTGTGTAAGGACTTGCAGGAAGTCCTTAATGGAAAGGGGGTCGGTATGGGGAGTGGGTTTTAGGTGGGCGGACTCTTCGGGAGACAGGATGGGTTGAAGGGATGCCATCTTTGATGGAGAATTGGGAGGTTTCCGCCGCTTCCGGAGTTTAAAGGAATAGGAAGGGTGGGCATCCCCGCAGTTGTTACACTTTGGGTTTGCAGAGGATCTGCAGGCGGAGAATCTGTGACTTTCGCCACGGTTAAGACAGCGGGTCGCGCGGGAAGGACACTCTCCCGCAGTATGCCCCACCTGCGTGCAGGTAGAACAATACTTTGGGAGAGGTTGTGGTATAAGGGAAGGCTCGAAACGGTAGTGTCGCCCGAACATAACGACACCGCAAGGGTGGTTTGGGAAGGTGTTATGATGCGGCCTAGGGACGTTGGGGTGTTCGTGGCCTTCGAGGTGATGCGAACGGTTCTTCACATCTGGAAGATCGATCACATCCAGGATCTCTTGGGCTAGGATGTCCTTATCTACGTGACAAATCACGCAAGAGAAGGAGGAGGCTCTAGGAGTGTAGTTAGGTAAACGGGGACCGGAGAGTTGGGTAAGGGTGACGGAAGGATCACCGAAATGGTGTCGCAGCCTAAGCTGCGCACCATCCGGTAAGGGAGAGGCGTTCTCTAAGAGACAGGTATGGTTGTGGTTGAATCTTAAATTCAATCAGGGAAGGTTCAGGGATTTCAAGGAATTAAAAAGGGATTTCTGCGTTGTAATGGATTTTGGGATATTGCGGATGCAATACCTGGAGGATTGGGAGCGGGCGGATTCAGAATTGGGGAAGTGGGTGTAGGAATCACTGCAGGTACAGGTGGTTGGGAAGGTGCAGGTAAGAGGGCGGGTTTATGTGAGTGTTCGTGTTTGTGTGCGGGTTTCTGTGTGTGCGGGTTTGTGTGGTTTTGTGGAGGCGGTGGAGCGTGTTGTAATGTAAGAGTGTGTTGATGAGGTGGAAATCGACGAGGAGTTTGAGTGGGAGCATGTGTGTGCGGATGGTGGTGGCGAGGCGAGGGTGTGTGCGTATGTGTGTGGTGAGTGTCGGTGTAGGTGGACGGACGGCGTCGGGGTTGGGGACACCATCGTTACGGTAGCACGGCGGTCACCGTGCTTAACCAGCGCGGTAGTTGTTAGTGGAGGTTTTAGAAATTAAACGCGAGAAAGAAAGATAATTGTTTTAAGAGAAGGCCGGATCTCCGCCGAGGTGCAGCCTCACACCCCGAGGATAAAAGGCTTGGAAATCAGACACCCAAATAGAAAACGGAGGAAAACAAGTGTTAAAATAAAACAAATAAATTCAATTAAAACAATATTTTTATTATGAAAATGTAAACTTTCACCATTAACACTCATAATAAAATACTTATCTTTTTTGGGATTTTTTAATGGTGTACTTTAAATTATACAATCTAAACGTTTCGATAACACTTACAGTTATCTTCGTCAGTAGTAATGTTTCTTAAAAAATTGTTAAAGATGTAGTAAACAATTTTGTCAAATTTGAAAAATTCAAACATAAACATAAGCCTGCTATTAATATAACAGTTTGAGAAACGTATAAGCCAACTATAAAATTGTAGTAAAGAATAACTAGGTCATTAAAATTAAATATTGTTAAACTGCCTCAAAGATGACAAACAGAACACTCTCTACGACGAAAGCTAACGATGAAATTTGCCAGCCAAAAACACATTTAACAAAATTTAATCGAGTTATGATGTAAGTGTAAAGTTGTGAAAACTTCAATTTTAAAATGATAGAAGCATTCACAAATCCAAACATTACATCAAAAATAACCCAGTTAAATCTAACAAAGAGATATCTTTATCAATAATTGGAAGTGTTATTTACAATGAAAAGCACAATGCAGAACGTTCTTGTAATTTTTAATTTCAATTTAATTTCAACTATTTATGTTAAATTATAGTGCTGTGGAAATTTAACATATAATTGGTAAAGCATTTGCTTCAAGGTCTAGGAAAAACACAGCAAAAACCTAGAAATACCAAAAGTTGAAAACAAAATGAAATCAAGGCGTATCATTATGCTCTTTTTAATTATAAGATGCCAAAACCTATTTAAACGGAGATTTTCTTCTTGTCTATTAAAATTATTCGGTGTTTATATATTTCAATAGCTTCACGTTGCAAACGAACATAATAATGGTTTGTCTTGACAATATTTTCATATTGTCAAATTGAATGTCATGATTTAGATTATTCAGGGCATGGTCAGCCACAGCAGACCTCTCTGGTTGACCCTATCTACAAAATCTCATATGTTCTTTGCTTCTTTTATCATATCTACGTTTTGTGGTGCCGATGTATACTTTTCCACATGAACAAGATAACTTATACTCTCCGGAAGATGATAAAGGGTTTGACACATCTTTAGGTGATCTTAAATGTTGTTTAATTTTTCTTGTAGGTTTAAAATAGTCCTAATGCCATATTTGGTTAGGATTTTTCAATTCTATTTGTAACATTAGCTATAAAAGGAAGAAAAGCAGTACCAACATTAAGAACTGGTTTTCTTTAAGGTTACGCCTAGAAGGTGTAATAACATTATTAATATCTGTAAGTGAATATCCATTATCTTGTAAGGATTTTCTTAAATATTTATATTCATCATTCAAAAATTCAGGGTCACAAATTCGTTTTGCTCGATCTACTAAAGATTTAATTACACTAATTTTTGACGTGGATGGTGGTTGGATAATTTATGAAGGTATCTATCAGTGTGTGTCGGCTTTCTGTAAACCTTAAAAGATAGTGAATTATTATTTTAGATATTAATATGTCAAGAAATGGTAAACTTCCATTAGTTTCTTTTTCCATGGTAAACTGAATACTAGGATGTATACCATTTATAAAAACCAAAACTCATGCAGTGCTTCTTCTCCATGTCTCCAAATAACAAATGTGTCATCTACATATCTATACCAAACTGAAGGTTTTTAGGTGTATTTTGTAACGTTAATGTTTCAAATTTTTCCATATAAAAATTAGCTATAACAGGACTAAGGGACTACCCATTGCTACACCTTCAATCTGTTCATAAAATTTATTATTCCACTGAAAATAAGTTGTAGTAAGACAGTGCTGAAAAAGAATGGTTATGTCCTTTGGAAAAAGATGATCTATGTATTCAATAGTTTCTTTTAGAGGTACTTTTGTAAAAAGTGAAATAACATCAAAACTAACCATTATATCACCCTCTTCAATTTTGAAATTATGCATTTTTTCAACAAAGTCGGCAGAATTTTTAATGTAATGGGGTGTTTTTCCTATATGAGGTTGTAATAAGAATGTAAGATGTTTTGCAAGGTGATATGTCATCTTTGAGGCAGTTTAACAATATTTAATTTTAATGACCTAGTTATTCTTTACTACAATTTTATAGTTGGCTTATACGTTTCTCAAGCTGTTATATTAATAGCAGGCTTATGTTTATGTTTGAATTTTTCAAATTTGACAAAATTGTTTACTACATCTTTAACAATTTTTTAAGAAACATTACTACTGACGAAGATAACTGTAAGTGTTATCGAAACGTTTAGATTGTATAATTGAAAGTACACCATTAAAAAATCCCAAAAAAGATAAGTATTTTAATATTTTTATTACACTATTGCTTTACCCGACGTCGATCCTGTGGTTGGTGGTGACGGTGTCCTGGATGCTTCTGTATGCTGTTCTTAGCTTCTGCCGAATTCCGGCGGCTCCTGCTTGCTGCTAGGCTGTGGCACCTCTACTGATGACCGCTTCTTCGTATTATCTGTATGCAAGCAGTGACAGATCTAACTCCGAAGCGGCGAATATCACGATGCCGGAACGACGAGCGTAAAAACGTTAAGTTTTTTTTTTTTTGGAAATTAAGAGATTTGTAATAAAAATCACAACAACTTTTACGCGATAAGGGGCTTACGTTCGATACCGAGGTTCGGACTGCCTTGTAATTGGAACGCAGGCGGTCGGATAATTATAGGGAAATTTGGGACAGAGTGGGAAAGGAGTGTGCAACTGGTAACATTTACTAACAATGCCATTACAGTTGCGCAAATAAATAGGAAATAAGTTTTGATGAGAATTATCTACAATAAGAAAACTTATTGTAAGGATTATTACAAATGTATATATGTATTCTGGGAAACCATCACTGTGGCCGAAGGATCATGGAAAGCCCTACCCTTTGGAGAGGGAATGTAACACGTTGCTTTCTTTCTCCTTTTTTTATACCAATTTCAATCATTAATACTTAAGAAATACAATTCAATCGCAATTTACTCACTTGTATTCATTTTTAAGTTAAAAAACCATCTGGAATGCTAAATGCACCTTAAATTATCAGTAATTTTGTTCTTCAGTGCGATTTCTTGTAAGAAATAGCCAAATTTTACTTGAAAAAGCACTAATATCCTTCTTCACTCTGAATCTTGAAATATGACTCCCAAACTGTCTCAACGGATCGCTTCAGTAGATAAGCTATCCAATAAAAAATCAAGCAAAAGGCTCTTTCTGGAAAAAGTAGTTCAACCCCGAAAATTATTTCACCGACCGGAAAACGATCTCCTTTTAATTAAAAAAAATACACTAAAAATAAAATATTATTAAGCATCACTTACAAATTTTAAACAAGTTTGTAAACTCAATTTTTCTTTAATAAACAGAATAAAATTTGTCTCTCAAGTAGTACTTTTAAACTAGACAGTTGATACTGGATATCACAAGTAGTAGCCCTTACCGTAAATTATCCGCCGAAAATTTTATTTATCCCTTAATTTGAGAACAACAGATCATGTATTCAGGTTAATCAAGCGCATTTTTGAAGTTTATCTGGAGAATGCTTTCGAATGGTACCCGTATTGCCATTGACCATCCTTTGGAAGTCTGTTTGCTTTTGAGATTTGACTCAGTAGGGGTTAAAATGGAGGTTATCTTTAATTGCTGTGCTATGAATTATCCAAAACAGATTTAAACAAGTTGAGTCGTTTTTCTGTAATTGCCGGTACTAATGTACACAGACATATCGAAGCAGACTGAAGTGATGTAATTATAAGTATATTCAGCTTAATAATAGTATTTTTTAAATACGAATGTGGCTCTTGTGTTTACCAAAAGTAAGGGCTGCAACATAATTAGATACGGTAATATAACTAATTACTAAAATTTACAAGAATAGGTTGTTTTATGAGTAGTTTGACCAGTGTAGGCGGGGCAATTCAGAAGAAAAATCATCATAAAATTGATATGCCAAACAAATAATGTGCTGTGTGCAATTTCTGCTGGTTAACATACTTTCTAAATAACTCAACATGTTTCCACGTCTTCCACATTAACTGAAAATAAGGAACCGATATTTTTAACATTAATCGATAATTATCGAATTACTTATAGATTAATTCATAAGTCATCCAAGGATAGAATTAGTATGAAGTAGACTAAAATTGTGTTTCCCTTTTGTAATAAAATAAACTTAACCACATTGAGTTTAATCAGTAACACAAACCATACTCAGTCATTTCAACGACTGTATTCCTCTTACAGGTACTTTCAACAAAAAAATGCTTTTAAAGTATAATTGAAAAAATTCGTATACTTTTAATATTAATTAACATAGTTATATAAAATGGTAACTTAACCTTAACATTTGAGCATACGCTTATGGGGCGAGTGAGCATAGTGTAATATGCCACTGAACGATAAACTATGTTTACAATACATCTGTAGCTGTCTATAGACTATTCTATAAGGTTGTTTCCTAAACTGAGAAATAAATTTACAAAAACTGCAATGGTTGCCGTTAATGGTATGTAGAAAACAAATTAAATACAACTATCTTATAAAAAAAAAGCTAAAGACATGTATCGAGAAACAACCCATTCGTGTTAAACATTGTGTTCGGCTTTTTTTTTAAATAATAAACCACTATTTCCTTACACCCATAATTCTTAAGTGTATCAATTCTCAAAAATGGTACAGGCCACACCAATAATATTGAGCTCTGAAAATGGAATGCGCGGTAAAAAACCTCCAATTAACCGATTGCTTTGTGCTTTGATGGTATTCAAAGCGGTATACTCCCAGATAGGTGTGTATAATTTGATAGTAGATTACAGTTTGAGCTCAGTTTCGTTCACTTATTTCATTTGGTTTAAAATAGCTAATTTATAATGATGTTACACCATGATACATATGGTCGTAAAATACTATTTCTGGCTCTCCTTTCCAAGAAATAATCGTTCTTCTACAAAGAAGAATAATAACCAGATTTTTTAGTTGGTCAGCTCCATTTGTAGTTTGTTACTTGCCAACGAGAAAAATAACAGATTTCAACAATAATTTTTGTTATATTTGCGGTGAAATTACACTAAACCACCAAAGCTGCGAAATAACAACTATAATTACAACATTACTTAAAACAAACACATATTTAACCATATTATTTAAAAAATGAACTGTGAAAACATGCATAATATTTAAAAAGCATTATTAATTTTATTAAATAAAATAAATAAAAAGGTTACCTTGAGTAGGATTTGAACCTACGGCATGTAATTTGCTAGAGTACTTCTCTAACCAACTGAGCTATCGAGATACAAGCCCCAAACGATGTAAATGTTATCTTTATGTATGTAGAACTGATGTAAGTTCTAAATATAAATATAAAAACTGCACAAGAAACGTCTTTACACTTTTTCCTGAATTTTTATCAACAGATGAGATATGGAACCCTATCAAAATTTGGAAAAATTCAATTTTGGTCCCTGCATCAAAAATGAAAAAAGATAGCAAGTTTTTGTTTTCGCTGTTTAATTTGTCTCAAAAAGGTGGCCTAATGCTACGTGAACAGTTTTGCTCTAACAGTAATAGTTACCGAGATACCCTGCAATCCCATCGAAATCGGTCCACCCGGTACAGTGCATTTTAGGATAAAAACAGGGAAACGTTACGTAAAATTGTGATGGATAAGTATGTGAGAATAAAAAAAACTGAAAAAATAACATACACTGCTATAGATACGTCCCTGATCATTTCTGTTTAATAATTAAACAAGATATTGCCAGATCATTTTAATGTAACTGAGTAAGGAAATGTCACAGCCCGTAAAGCATCGTAGTTCAAATTCTATTTATTATCTAAACGGACGATGAAATCTGAAGACATTAACGTGAAATTGAGTAGGAGTAAACCAAAGGCAAATACCCACTTAGGAAGCGTTTAAAAGTTTAATTACTTGATTCGGGGGTCCCTAGTCTCATATTAACATAAAGAGGCTTAGTGTGAGTTCTGTTTTATTACAGTAGGTCGTGTATTACATATGCGATATGTCACTTTTGCTACAAAAGTGTCTGGACTTGTTTAACGATATATCATCTAAACTCTTACTATCTGGGTACCTCCAACCCTCTACCAGATATCAGATTTTTGTGTGCACATACACATAAGACGAGTTTTCAACACAACTCTGAATCTTTGTGTCCTATCCAGTGCAACTTCCGCTATTATCCAATGCAAATTTGTATAATAATTGCTGAATTAGTTGTTGTGGATCGACGTAGATATGAACTCCATTTCGTCCATACATATATTTTTACTCTTACTTCAGGACCACTGCGACATGCAGTTTATGATATTTTAAATAATAGTAAAACATTGTTGGACTTGCAGGGTAATTAATATATTAAAAATTGACCTCAAGTAAGGAACAAACAATCGAGAGTAAATTTGATGACGTAGAGACGAAACAGACATCGACACGTATGCACACTCACAAGCACTTATACACGCATACGCACAACCACTTTAACGTGTTCAAGGAGACTCAAAGCATGTAAATAATAAAAATTATTAATTTTTTCACCGAATGACAACACTTTGCTATATTCATAGTAGAATAAAAGTCAAAAAATTAATATGTTCATATGATTTGGTTAAAATTTGGTTTAAACTGGTTTTTTATCCGCACTTGTTTTTAATTTAATATTCATACAGTCATTATTATTGCTATTTTATGGGTATTTTTTTTACAGAAAATTATGGTTTGTACTAGCTTGAATTCCTTTCATCCTCGTAAAAGTCTCCGAAAAGTTTTCTTTAATATATTTTAACGCATAGGGCGGGAGGAAAAAGATTTCCTTAAAAAAATTCGTCGCGGCTGAGAAACGGCTGTTTCAAAATCAACATAGTCGTAAGTATGTTTTTATTAACTGGAAAGCAATTATGATAAATACGCTTGAGCCACTTACGCGAGTGAGCCAGCTGTATTACTTATTTAATTTAAACATGGTCGAACAGTTGTTGAAAAGTGAATATAATGTACTAGTGAATCCTATATTTTATAATCTAATATTACCATCATTTGAACAAACAGGATTGACATTTGAGATGTTGCAATCCACCATCTTGAATTTTGATTTGACAGGAATTTTAAGTACACCATATTAAAGTGAGCAACATTCGTATTAAACTAATTTTAAACTTCGAATATTTTTTATTTTTTAATAAACCGCGTTATTTTACTTCTTGAAATAACTGCTAATTGGTTTTGTACTTAATGTTTCGTTAACGGCTATATAAATCAGCATAAGTAAAGTGCACAATGTTGCCCACCTAAACAAATCTATAATTGTAAATAATAACAATCCTACTTAGTTTGGAAGGCACGGTATCTCTACTATATGCACGGAACTTAGAATACCAAACACCTTTACCTTTCTACTACTTTCTTCAAATGTATGTATGTATGTACATACATACATAATATATATATATATATATATATATATATATATATATATATATATATATATATATATATATATGCGAAAGCTACGGAATAACTATACCCTATAATATTCGTTTAAATAACATAAGTTTATTCCACTTTTTGTCAAAATTCTATTCTTCTAAAATTTATCAGCGATTGGAGTTATTCACAAATTGGCTTTTAATCTTTTACTAAAGTATAATTATAAACATTACTTGCAAAGGTCGTCACTCAAGAAAGTAAAACCCAATTCTTGTACACATACATATTTTCTTAAAGAAGCGAATAGGTGGACACTGTACCCGCCTTCGCAAAGCGGTTCTTCAAAAACTATAGCATCGTGTGACCATCTTTCAACTGTCCTCCTTTTAAGATATAATCTACGCGATGAAACAGAGATAAGACGCTTTGGTAAATTTTGTAATGTTGCTCACAATATCTTAGCGAGTAATGGACAAAATTTTGTGGGTGGTCGTCAGGTTTGTATTTGTATAACGCGAGCCTTGCTATTCTCATATTCCACGTAATCCCTATAAATCATCCCTGTTTTACTTTATACGTCACGACTGCGATTAAATAATGATTATATACGAATTAAAGGATTCCACACTAATCTATGTAAATAAGAAACACAAATCGCTCTGTTGTATAAATTAAAATTGAAACTACCAATTACGTTGTGCAGTTGATTGTATTTTAGGAAGAAGGCGATGAACATAAATATAAATTTTAGAAATATGAAAAACCGGAAGAAGGTTGACAGGTTTAGGTAAGGTACGGAAAATCTACGATTTCTGACAATAACTAATGTGTGGTGTGACATCGTGATGATCTATGCGTGTGGCCGCCAGGGTGGTGGGCGTCTTGTCTCTGCGACACGACGCCGCCCGCCGTCACCTCCGTTTACTTGCTAAACTTAGCGTGATGACAAAAACTAGCATGCATCTGTCTGTCATACTCCTCTTTAATATGTAGAACTATAAATTGTATACACGATTATAATAAAACAAATTAATATGGTTGACAGATGCGTAATTCTAAAATAACACCGCTCGTACTGTCATTTTTCATTTCTACAAAGCGAAGTGTTTCAAGGGTTTAAAATTACATTAAACTTTGTAGTTTGATCTAGCTATGTTCGAAGTACTTAGTTTTCAACAGGCAATATGTAAACAAGTATTTCCTGGAGGACCAATATATTTTGGTAACGTTCATATTTAACTTTGCTTCATGAAGTAAACCTATGATTTGGATATTACGTGCATAAAAACTCGTTCACTTACATCACTGAATTCAAAATCCGTAGTGTTTAAAATAAAACTTTATTTCGTAGGTAATTGATGAAGCTGATTGTGTCTAAAAGAACCAAATTAGTTACACAAAGTCTTGCACAATCTTAAGTTAATTAATTGACTTAAATGTAATAATTAACTTTGACTTATTCGCAAAAGTTGACTTATTACAGGAATTAATACAGTTTTTAAATTTGTAAATTATTAAAACTTTTAACGTACACACTCTCTTAATTTGTAAAAATTAATACATATAAATCTAGTTTGCATGGACACCATACGCAGGAATATTAACTGTTCACTAATATGTTATCCAAAATAGAGTTTTTATAAAAGAAGGGGGCGTTCAGGTATTGGTCTAATTAATTAAAACATTTTGTGTACTATTATATAATATATATATATATATATATATATATATATATATATATATATATATAGAGGTAGTATTATTGATTGGGCAAATTTGATGTTGCTCATCGGATTCGGTGAATGGTAGTCTTGAAGGAGTATCATTCTTCTTAATTAGATTCTTCCATATAACTGGGAGGCGAAGACTATCGAAACATTTAATGTAGCATAAGGCCGTTTTTCTATTTCTATAGCTTCTCGGATTATTCTCTCATGAGTATGGATAACAGGAGCGAATGATCTTATGTTATTCGTATTAATATGATGTCCAGTGTCCAGGTGATGATCTGTCAATGATGAAGTAGAGTTAAACTGCTTTATATATAATTCATGTTCGTGAACTCTAACATTTAACTTGACCAATGTATGTACATGCGCATCATCTCACCAACTTTGGGTTAGCAACAGTTGTTAAATAGTCTTGCATGGTTTCAAAATGGTACGAAATTGATCTTTTGGAAATTGACTAGCAATATGATTAATTACTTCTTTGATATAAGGTAGTATTACAAGTTTTTTGGTTTCGTTTTTAGAAATATCCCGTTTTGTTCTATGGAAGCTTTTGTTTTTATAACTTTATCGCTTTACCAAATCGGGTATCCATTTTTATATACAATATTTGTTACACATTTCATTTCTTCTTTTTTGGAGTAGTCATTATCTGAGTGGTATTTCCGATTAATTAAACATTTAACAACACAATAACATTTACTCGTAGGATGGTGTGAAAGAGCATTAAGGTATCTACCGGTATTCAATTTCAATTCAATTCGTCAGTTTATTAAATATTTTGATAATTAACAATTCATATAGATAATATGCAGAGTATACTTAAAATGAATTGTGAGATACAAGGTATCGTGTTCGTGTTGTTGGTGCACTGCTCAGGAGTCTTCGTCCTCTTCAGCGCGTGAGTTGTGTGATTCTTAGGTTACGTGGTGTTGATGTTATGCCTGTTGACATCGTGTTGTGTAGTTGTTGGTTCCACAAAAAGAGATCGTTGTGTGGGTATTGTAACTGTTGTAGTTGGTGCTGTGTGGGAGATCCCGTTGTCTCTCGGCGGGTGTATGTGATCCTGCTGCCTCAGTTATCTGAAATGTAAAGGAAAACGTATGTTTGGTCGTCATATTGGCCTGCACAACGATAGCGGTACTATTGTTGTGCAGCAGTAGGATGAAGTTTATGTATCGTGAGGCGGTACAGAACAATTAGGAGGTTAGGTTTAGCACAGGTAACAGTTATGGAAGTCGATGCTGGTATACTTATCCGAGGCATTCCTTCTCTTCACCGTTCCGGATAGTGTTTACCCAAACACCTCACACACCTCCTGACCGTGCGTCATTCGCAGATTGCGCTTAGCTAGTGCCGCTGTCACCTTGCGGAGGTAGGTTCTTCGCCAAATCTAAACCTCCGAGAAAGCCTATAATGGCGTCGAGCCCTAAAGCGGGCGAAGGGGGCGCTTTCTTAACTGCAGCTCTAACCGCATTCGGCACTTGTGCCTCCTCCCTACCGCCTGCCATCGCTTTGGCGACGCATATTACGCCTTAGATAGTGCCGCTGCCACCTTGCTGATGACAGGTAGGGCCTTCGTCAAATGCAAATCTCGGAGGAAGCCTATAATGACGTCGAGCCCTAAAGCCGGTGAAGGGGGCGCTTTCTCGACTGCGGCTCTAACCGCATTGGGTTACCGTCGCTTTGGCGTAAGTAACGCCGGCTCGGTGTTGAGAGGATGTCGCTGTCCTGTCGGCGTCCCCTTCTGTCGCCGTTGGTGTGGTTCCACGGTCTGCTTCCGCTCGGGCTGCGGTAAACGTGGAAACTTCGGACATCCCGTGAAGTTGGCCGGGTGATCATCATCGCAGTTCTCGCACTTGGCCTGGTCGGTACGGGGTTTAATGCACTTGCTGGAGTGCTAATTTCTTGCGCACTGACACAGCGTGACGCCGCTCTACAGAAACGCTATAAGTTAAATGTTTCCGTTTAGGCATGAATGATGACATAAGCCGTTTACGTTTTAACTCTTATTTCGTTGCGTTAAATCGTTTATATCTAAATTTGAATTATCTTAATAAAACGTGCTTATAGCGTTTGTTACAAATTGAGAACTGTTCCAATATAGACAAAGATTATTTTAAGGAACTTTTTGATTTTTTACGATTTGCTATTACTGTATAAAGAAATTTCATGGACGAAAGTTGCTTAATATTTAATTAACTGTAATTTTTTTTTAATTAGGTTTATTACACATTAACCTCGAAAAATTATGTCTTCTCATGTTTTGCCTGAAAATTAGATTTCACCTCCACCTATGACACAAAGAAGACAATGCCCAGCTTTGCTCTCCTATTACTTGCTCTTCAGTGTTATATAAACGATCACAAAACCTGTTATTTGAAACAAGTACGCTGTCACATGCTCAGTAACATATCTGCAACCCTATCTAATTCCTTTTCTTAAAAGCCCGCTGACGTGCAATTTTGTGTAGCTCAAATGTTTAACTAACGCCCCAAGCTACACACTAATATTTCTAGTTGGTAATACGTTGTTTGGTGACTGTAGTAGGTAAACCGGATTATTGCACCAATCGTTTGGTTTTTTAATCGTGCTTAATAATTAGGAGGCCATGTAGGTTAAGGATTGGTTAATACTTCATTCATGCTAAACGGGACTATTTCAATTTTAGTTTCACTAAAACTTGTGTTTATGGCTACAGTCACCCGGTATAATGATGGAACAGAGGCCACTACTATATTTTGTCGAACAAGTGGTAACCAGTGTTCGATCGTTATAAACGACTATTTCATGGCAAATATGGTAACGGATACACATATTAGAGAATCAGATATTGAAATGAAAATTTAGTCAAGAGGAGAATTTTTCTACTATTTCAAGCTTCCAGCATGGAACTCTAGAAAACCAGTGTATCCTTTCCACTAATAAGGAACGACAAAGCAAGAAGAAAACGACCGAAATTTTGATTGTACGTCACTCTATAAAAAATAGAAGGAGAACAAGGGATTAAGAAAGCCAGAAAGAAAATGATTGCAAACTGTTTATGATTAGAGGAACCAGAACCATCTATAGCGGTAGATTCTGGCGAAATCACAAATAATGGCTAAGACCTAGCAACTTCACTTATCCTCTAATCAATAATAACGCTACAGTCTTAACCATGGATGTTGTCATTCATTTTTCTAAGGCAGTGCCAGTTGGCTGTACTGCCAGAATGTCTATTTTGTTTAATTTTGCAGCAAAATTATCTACGTACAGTGTATGGTAATATTTTCCTTTGTCAGAATATAACTTTACATTGTATAGCATTTTCATGTACGATCAAACGGTTTCAGTTTAGGTACCTACCTCCTAACCTTCCTGTAACGTAAACAGCAATGACCATAGTACCACTCTACAGTGCCACTGTCAACCCTATTACGTGCAATGGTTATTAGCCGCATAAACATTTATCCACCTTGCATTTCTGTATCTTTACACATTTATAGTGCTCTATCAACGCATCCCGTGTTTTTTTATAGCTAGTTTTGCTAGTACCAACGAAAACATTAAAAAGCAAACGAATTTTTTGTTTTATGATGTTTGTAAAAAAGTGGGCACTGTATCATCACCATATCAAATCCAGGACAATGTGGAACCAGAGAAATTATTAAAGCAAGCAGAATTTCACTTACATTTTCACCGAAATACAGCTTAAAATAACGCCTTACTTCCTTATACATTTGTCAGTCTTAAAAAAATTGATAAAGCACTAGTCATCTCACTGGTGACTAATGCTTTATAAACTTTTATAGACCTAGAAAATATATATTTTCTGCACGTACGGTCATGTGGGTATTCAAATTCCATTTTCGGGGGAAAAGTGATGTACAGTGAAAAACAATAAGTTAAGAATTAACAAGAAGCAAAAATACAACAACAGGGATCAATATCGCTAAATTAAGCGTGTATCAAAAAATTGTATAGAATATAATTAATCGATATGCTTAAGGTCTATATTTTGGTATCTTCCATATCTGTGAAGTATACACCTGTTTCAAAAATAAAATATTTGATTTCTCTCAAAATAAATTGAAATCAGTTCCAAGAAAAATCAAAACAAGCCTAAATACGAAATTTAAACAAACACGCACGCACGCACGCACCCCCACACACACGCACGCACTCACGCACGCACGCACGCAAGCAATCAAGCACGCACGAACGCAGGCTGGCACGCAGGTAGGCAAACAGGCAGGTACTCACGCACGCACATACACACACACACAGACACACACAGACACACACACAGACACACACAACACACCACACACACACACATACACACACACGGACACGGACACACAAACACACGGACACACAAACACACGGACACACACAGACACACACACGGACATACACACACACAGACACACACACATACGCACACACACACACACGGACACACACACACGGACACACACACGGACACACACACACACACACACACGGACACACACACACACACACTCGGACACGGACACACACACGCGCACGCACGCAAACACGCACGTACGCAAGCAAGCACCCACGCACGCACGCACCCACACACACACACACCCACTCACACACACGACACACACACACACACACACAGACAGACACACACGCTCGCACGCACGCAAGCACGCACGTGCGCACCTACACACCAACACGCACACGCACACGCACACGCAAACGCACACACACACACGTACACGCACACAAACACAAACACAAACACAAACACAAACACAAACACAAACACAAACACAAACACAAACACAAACACAAACACAAACAAACACAAGCACAAACACAAACACAAACACAACACACACACACACACACACACACACACACACACACACAGACAGACAGACACAGACACAGACACAGACACAGACACAGACACAGACACAGACACAGACACAGACACAGGCACAGGCACATACACAGACACATACACAGACACAGACACAGACACAGACACAGACACAGACGCAGACGCAGACGCAGACACAGACACCGACTCAGACACAGACACAGACACAGACACAGACACAGACACAGACACAGACTCAGACGCAGACACAGACACAGACACAGACACAGACACAGACACAGACACAGACACAGACACAGACACAGACACCCACACAGACACAGACACAGACACAGACACAGGCACAGACACAGACACAGACACAGACGCAGACACAGACTCAGACACAGACACAGACACAGACACAGACACAGACACAGACACAGACACAGACACAGACACAGACACAGACACAGACACAGACACAGACACAGACACAGACACAGACACAGACACAGACACAGACACAGACACAGACACAGACACAGACACAGACACAGACACAGACACACACACACACACACACACACACACACACACACACACACACACACACACACACACACACACACACACACACACACACACACACACACACACACACACACACAGACACAGACACAGACACAGACACAGGCTTATACACGCACACAGACACACACGCACACACACCACGCACGCACGCACGCACGTACGCACGCACACACGCACGCACGCACGCACGCACGCACGCACGCGCCCACACACACACACACACACACACACACACTCACATACTCACTCACTCACACACTCACAGACTCACACACTCATACACACACACACGAAGTTTTTAGATCTTGGTCATTTATATGAAACTTATATTTATGAAAGTACCATTTTTCAAGGTATGTTAGATGCTAACTACACAAGAGAAGTTCAAAGAATAGCGTATGTATCACATGCCTAAAGTAGTTGGTAAACTTCGAAATGGACTTTCACTTAAAAAAAAACTTATGCGAAAATCCACTAATATTCCTTTTCATCCTTGATTCTCATAGAATACTTGCAAACTGACGGAAGTAAATTTCTTCAAAGCATAAGGTAACGAACACAAACAGAATAAGGTAAAAGGTGTTTCTGGAAAAGTAGAAAATCATATTACAGATCGAAAAAAAATACTCACCATAGTGCATTTTCTTAATCAACATTGTACATATTACCTCTAGTTTTTTAACCAAGGGTTTTGACCTGACTTCTTGTTTTCATATTTCAATGTTCGGAAACTCTTTATCACCATATTATTGATACTTTTATATTACGTGTTAATCTTCTCTTGGTGGTGTTGCGTTGATTTATGTTATTGTGTAGTTCATAATCATGAAATTATTTTTTTGTGTTTCTAAAAAGAAAGGAAAGAAATGCTTTGATTTGTTTGAATAGTTTATATTATAAGAGTTGAATGTGTGGTTAATCCAATCTCGTTTGCCAGTATCCTTGCATGGTCCTCAGAGAATAGAGGGAGTCATGCGGAGGTATTATCAAAGGATTCTTCTATTTCCCCAGGGAGGTCGTCAAAGAGTCGTGTTGGGATGGCGGGAGGGTGTTTGAATTTGATTTTGGTTTTGTTGCGTGGCAATGGAGAAAATCGGTATTTATAAGGAGTCTCTGGTCTCTGTTGCGTGTAAAGTTTCCTTGTAATGTTTGTATTCTGTTTGTGGTGGGTGGTATGTTTGAGTATTATATCGTGAGGCCGTTATGGTATCTGAAAAACATCCTGTGTATGCGTCTAAGTATTCAGTGTTTACAGGACGCAATAGAGGAGAGCTAATTGGAGTTTTGTGTCTGTGTGTGCTCGAAAATCAATAACAGGACGCGTGTATGCTTTGTACATACCCCGGAGGGCGCCCAGTAGATTGCTTGATTTAAAATTTTGGTGATTAGGGTTTCTAAGTAAGTGATTTCTTGTTGTGGTACGAGTGTTTCATTTTTAAACGTTAGGAAAACATTGCTGTCGGTCAGATTGGGAAGTTTTCCTTCATGGTAGTTAGGATGTCGGAAGAGGATCGCTTGTGTTTTGGTTGGATTGATGGAGGCCCTGCACCAGTTAGCTCAGTTTGAAAAGTTCCGGAGAGTTTTGGATATAAGGGAAGAGGCGGTTCCGCTGTCCTTTGGGGCAGTATTATCTCCAAACTATGCAACGGCTATTACGGGTTGTGTTCCACTGGGAATATTGGAAGCAAAAATGGTGTAAAGGATTGGGGCCAGATCATAAACCGTTGGCACGACTGCTGTGAGTAGGAATGGATCATAGGCCTACTTCGACCTTTAACTGACCGATTAGTCAGGTACCAGAGTAGAATTTTGGAGAAGTGATCAGGGATACTTAGGTTACGAATCTTGTCAAGGAGACTTTCCATTGTTTGCCTAATATCCAGAAACACAGTCATGTTTTATGGCTTATGACTGAATCCTCTGGTAGTCTCGTTAGCTTCTGTTGGGACGGAAGCCAAATTGGTTGTTAGAAAGGAGTTCTTTGAATTTGAGGTGGTCCCCAAGTCGCCTAGCCAGAATCTACTCCGGAATAGCTTAATAGGGACATGAGTCTATAGGAGAAAGATGTGGTAAGATCTGGTTGTGTGCGATGGCCCCATAAAAGGGACTCACATTGCCCAATGGATTTCCGGAAGATAAAGGTTACGAAATCCTTCAAGGCGACACTCCAGGTGTTCCTTGAACTGGGTGTCGTATGGAGGATTTTCGGGTGATCGGAAAATGGATTAAAGGTGAAGGCTGAAGAAGTGGGCCTTCCCTTGGTCGGTGGAGCTTATGTTGCCCTATGGGATTTGGGGGTTACTTTTCTTCCGTTAAGTCTATTGAACTGTTGCCAGTAGAGTTTTCCATTTCGTCAATCTAACTTGGAGGTGACTTTGGTCCAGGATTCTTCGGAGTGTTTGATTGTTTCTCGTCTGATTAAGGTGTTGATGCGATTGTATTCGGTCTTGAGAACCGAATTGATGACACCACAGTAGTGTAAAAATTTACTACTGAATAGTTTTATATTATAATTCTATCGTTGTTAAATGTGATATTTAAGGTTTTTGATTTATTAGTATATTTACTTCCAGTTTTAGACGGCTCTGAAAAGTAAATAAAGTAATTATTGTTTAATAAGCTGTGACTTATTAATTACTTGGAACTAAACACTTGCTGAATTAATAAATATCTATTGCACCTGATTTGGGTTACAATCAATCAATGAACACTCATTATTTGTCGATATTAAATAATACAGCGTAATGTAAATAAATATGAGTTACTCACAATTTCTTATACGTAAAGGTTGAATTGTAATGGTCCAATCTAGATAAATATGAATTTGGTAAATAGGACACGTGATAAGAAAACACAAAACGAACAAGTGTATAGGGTCCACAATGAATACAATATTGCTGTCAATAAGCGAGTACTATATACGTAATATTTATTGTTGTAATCGTTTTTTGGCATTTTACAAATTTATGTTTGAGTGGGCTCTTATTTCCATTACCTTCAAGACAAAGTTTGATTCCATTAACTTGTATAGTAATTGTATACTGACTATATTGCCGTTTTAAAGAATAAATTTCAATCAAGGATAAAATAGTGTCTTTAGAATTAAATATTATTTTTAATAAAGCAATATTGATACAGCAGAGTAAGTTTATTTGACAGAAATCCCACAGGATTTAGAACTGTTTTCAAACTTACTCGTCGTACAGTGGACTTCTGTAGAATTCGAAAATGTCATCAAAACTACAACTGCGTGTTTCATCAACTCAACTAACTACAGCAAATTGAACTACGAACCATCTCAACTTTACTAACTTCTAACTACGTTCCGGTATCGTTTGCGGAAACATCGAAACAATTTAATTACTGTTTCTTTTATTGGCAGCTGCTTTGTTAAATCTACACCGCACTTCAAGAACAGCCCTGACAAGAATAGGATAGATAAATCTTTCTTTTGACAATTTCAGTGGCCGGTTTAAATTACATTTAATTAAATCACTATCTAAAGGTTCAAAGATAGGTTAAACTTGTAGACGCACATCTTTCATCCACTTGTCTAGATCAAATTTGTCTTCCACCCACTTAATATCCAGTTCTAGTTCTACGTGCTACCTCATTATTCATAAGGCTCAGTTCCTCCCAATCATTCTCTTATGTCATCGTACTCCCACAATGAAACCACGGTGTTTAAGTATATGAAATAAATACATACCGGTTTAAAGTTTACAAAATTGCTTTCATCTGCTTTGAAATGTATAAAATTTAAATGTTTGAATAATTAGAGTATGTTATTAACTAATTCTTACATAAAAATAAAGACAATATTGTAACATTACAGAATACAGTATACAGAAATGCTCTTTTTTAGGGATTACACTAAAATAATACTAATTTAAAATAAATTAATGTAAATATCGAACATTATAAAAGCATAGATTGATAATACGGATTAATTTGATTAGCATAATTATGTTAATTATCAAAATAATTCTTAATCCATTAATTTTCTTAATTGTTTCGACAATAAATACTTAGACAATCCAATTTTCGGTTCCAAGCGGTAACCAACTCGTTTGTTTTTAATCAAGTATGCTATGATATGACCACATAAGGATACCAACAATATATGTGATCATTTAGATTTGTGTTATTTTTCTATTATAAATTACTAATGCTCATTTGTTCTGTGACTTAAGTTTTACAAACGGGCATTGTATATACGGGGTGATTCTAAATAGAGTAACACAAACGGTACCACTGAAAAAATAAGGCGACTGAACTAAATATACCTTAGACCAAAGTTGAACCTCTGAGTCTTGAATGTTGTAGAGTCAACGCATCTGAATGGTGATGGAAAGCATTCATAATTGGTACAGACATTTGTACAGTGCTGACACATACTTCTTATTAATATTGTTTAAATGTGTCCACCAGGGACACTGCTGTCGACTACATGCCACATATTATTCTAAAAAATCTTTCACATTGTATGAAAATACATATTTTCATACGTAACAACTACAAATAAAAATTTTTTCTCTCTTGCATTTTTTCTATAAAAGTGATAGTTTTTTAGATAATTTACAAACCAAACTGCAGAAATTTTACAGGGCCAGTGGATGCAGTAACATGAAAATATCAACACATCACTCTTTAATAGCAAAAGGAAAACGCTTTTCTCGTAAAGTAATTTTAATAAATGTATTTTGAAGGAACAGTAATATTTTAATTTAAAACTAGCTACTGTAATTTGGAATGTAATACCCTTGTTTATATATAAACAAGGGCAATACTAAGGAACATAACGTTATTTTAAAGTAAATAGTTTCTAAAGAATATTTTCAAAGCAATTCCCGTTTTCCTGTAAACATAATCTAACACGACGATTAATTACGTAAATATTTCTGGGTTGTTACGAATCCCGTCATCTATTCGACCTATTCGACGTCGTGGAAAATTTAAACTCAACCATTGCCTGACAGCTAAGGTACTATGTGCCGAAACCCCGTCATGCATGTACCACATACTTTTCGTACACCTAGTGGTATATAATATAGTATTGGGAGATATTCATTCAAGATGGAAGATACTCAAGTGCCGGCAGGCGACGGGGAAGAATAAATGGACCTATTAGAGCATTTATAACAATTCCTGCTCATAGATTTACACTAAAATTGTGCTGAGATCTTGATGGACATATTTCATGGGGGTTTTCATCAGACCATGTGTGACTATTACGATGGTCAACTAAGCCATGTTTTTGAAAACATGCCTTATAGATGAAAAAAATGTGAGACAAAAAATTTAAGTCGTGTCTGGAAAAAGCAATCCTTGCAAGTACATCATTGGCAGTTAATTCTTGAACCGACTGGTGGTGAAAAATACGTACAACGTGTAAAAGGTTATTTTGAATCAAGTTCCAAACAAGGCTTTGCGAAACGTTACACTGTGGAGACAATTGTACTTGTACTTGTACTTGTTTGATGATTTTCTTCTAAATTGATAAGTATAGTTTCTTCAAGGTTTACATTTCTGATATACCGTCTTTGTCCATTACACATACGCTTAGCTTGAATTTGGCCGGTTTCTCGCAACCTCCTTTCCACAGCTGAAAAAGTTTGCCAGAAACCGGCGATTTTGATATCTGTAATGCTACAATCCTGTTGTGGCAGCACAAGTTTTGGGACATTCAAAAAATACTTGGAGCACATAAACATACTCGTTGTTAGTAAAATCATTTGCCATAACTACACAACTATTATTTGAAACCGTTGATGACACTGACACATGCACGCAAAAATACCAAATTGTTTTACTCAGCAAACTTGTTTTCGATTTATCTGGACCAGGATCTGGGTGAAGTGTTCCCATAGTTATCAGTTTAAGCATAAAATCCTCAAACAAGTCGTCCTGTTGGATTGTGTTTACAAAAAAATGGGAACTACTTTGAAAATATTCTTTAGAAACACTTTACCTTAAAATAATATTCCTCATAGTCTAAGAGCCAGTGGCCGGCAGTCCTACGGTATTTTAACAAACCTTATATTTTCTTTATTTACCCTCTTATATCTGTCGTAAATGAGATGGGGACGCTGTAGTCCGACCGGCGGTTCCTATAGGTACGAAAGGTGTAAAAATTTGGCTGAGTTCAACGTTATAGTAACAAGGTTGTCCCTTGAATATTTTAAAATATTATATTATTATTACTGAAAAATAAGAATGGCAGACAGCCATGATGGTTCCAAGGTCATGGCAGACACTCTTGAAATTCCCCAAAAAAATAAACAATTTACATTATTTTAGCAAAGTTGAAATTTATATATATATATATATATATATATATATATATATATATATATATATATATATATATATATATATATAAACCTATATTTAGCAAGGCAGACATTTTCTACGGTTCTAACACCCCGGCAGACAACGAAATGTTACCTCCCACGGACATACGCATGTATAATGTTATCTCACTTGCCCAAAAAGCCATTTAATCTGCATCTGGTTATTTGTACATGGTCAAATATTCATTAAATAGATTAAAAAAGTTTTACAAAATTTTATTTTGTTATTAACATGGGTTATTATCACGTATTATTCTTCGATATCATCATCAGAATCATTGAAATGTACACTGAATTGGTTTTCATCTTCAAACGAATTCGTGTCTGTAAAAATTAAATTTTAATATGTGACTTATAGATTCATTTAAAATAAAATTACCTGTGAGTTTTTGAACCAAATCGCTAACGAAACTTGGAATTTGATCTCCATCAAACCATTTAGAAACGTAAGAGTTTTCATGTTCTTCCCAATCATATTCCAACGGGCTTAACGAGCTAGGGTCTTTTCTGAAAGTATTTTTCCAAATGCTTGAAATATAATGTACTCGTAAAAATTGTTAGTAAAGTTCACTTTTACAGGGTGGTATAGAGTTTGCATCAAACTTGCGTACTTTCTTATTGAACTCTCCATTAATATCTGTAACCTTGCTGGAACGTGCCATCATCCACATCTTTTGATTTTTTTTGCATTGTATATTTGACAAGTGAAATTTTGAATCACGTCGAAAAGTTCTTGCAACAGATCCTCGGTTACGTCAACGCCACCAAGAGCTGAAAATGCTTTTTGATATTCAATACTATTTTTCGATAAGGTGGAAGATCTTTTTTCCCTTATTAAGAAAAGCTGGATTATAATCGCTGCCGGTAAGAGCATGGACACCAACCAAGCTTTTACTAAGTAACTTACTATGCTGCTCATAAATTTTTGTAATGTCAATATACCGTTCATTATTTCCTGTTCCTTCGAGAATCCAGAAATGGGAAGAAGTATTTTTTAATTGTAGCATATTACCAAGCATGATTATCAAAATATCCGTACATGTATGATAAATAATTTTGCTGTCTGCTTCTTCATGCAACTCACAACATAAATTTTCAATAATATTCGATTCCACTTTAATATTATTTGTAATATATGAATAACAATTCCGAAAACTAAGATGAATTCATTTATTACCAAGAAATATTACTATTTCATCACTTGTCCAATGTTTAGTACAAAAAATCAATGAGAGCTTCCTTAAATTTTGTGTTTTTCATTTCTTTTCCAAAATCTGCTGATCTTATTTGATCAGGCCCAGAGATAATTGATTCAATTTGTGGTGCTTCTTGCCATAGAAACCATTCATTATCTTTTATTTAATGGTGAAAATATTGATCAAATACTACATCGATTCTCTTAGCTGGATATTTAGTTATCATCTGCAAAAAATTTTTTGAAGTATGACCAAATGTTTTGGGCATCTCTTTCATGGAATGCACTATGAAGAAGCCATCTAATAAAAATACATCAGTATAACTCGGCGGTTTATGGTTAATATTTGCTTCATGGCCCTTGGCAAGTACTGATTTATTGGTTTTACAGATAGCACCATCCAAGTGACATAAAAATAGAGGAACAGGTGTTATGGGATATGATCAAATTTTAAGGACATCGATATTGTGGTCCATGGAAATTCCCAACATGCGTTCGAATAAATCCCGCTGTAGACTACAGACTTTTTTTTTCTACTTGACTATAATAGTATATTATGTTATTGGGAGTGAAAGCGATAGTTTATGTGGCGAAGCTGAATGTTTATTTTGCCGAACGAAGTGAGGCAAATAATTATTCAGCTGAGCCACATAAACTCACTTTTACTCCGAATAACATATACTATTTTATCCGCAAATGTAATCAAATAAATTAAAAATAATTGGTAAAGATCGAAAAGAAAGAGAAAAACTAATTAGCAGGTAAAAGAGTAAAATAATTAGGACGTTTTGCAAGTGATGAAACTATAACAACGCTCATTAAATAAGCATATTGGTGAAAATAAAGATGCCTAAGCGCAAAAGTGAAGCTTTTTTTAAATAATTTTTTCAAATCGATCGATGTTTAATGTACACTCAGAAATGAATATTTCTTGCTGATCGTGGCCGATTTTCTCAAAATTCAAAAGGCACTGTTCAACTCGAGGGGAAGCAGTTTTTCCGTATGCAATATTAAATAATAATTATTAAATATTAAATTATAATTGATCTGCAGATAAGTCAGAACTGAATGGATTAATGTATTGATTAAAGGAAGCAACAAATTTTTTGTTCCAGTCAGATCTATGAGCTGTCTTAAAAAAGATTTTTCTGTCCGTTTAATTCCAAAAAATCCGTTTTTAAAATCTTCCTTAAAGCCTGGATGAGTTTCAGCAACTTTCGTCAAATTGTAGTGATATTTAACAGTCCATCTTGCATAATTTTGATGATTACAGGCAAAAAACAAATTAGTTATTTTTGGTAATATGTATTTAAATAACTCAAAATCTCCAACACGAATGCTTTTGCTAAGATAATATTGTACAAGATTTATATAAATGATATAAAACTGAGTAGTTTTTCCAGATTCACCGTTAATAGTTTTTTTTTGCATTTTTTGCATAATCATTACATAATTCCATGGGTTTGCCATCGTGTATGAGGCGTTTGACACGTTTGAAATTTTTCAAGTTCTTGTTATTTCCATATTTTCATGTTGCAAAAAAGATCGAAAATGAAGTATTTGCAATCCTAAGGTCATTAGAGGGCGAAGTCTCTTACACCTATTGAAATGCTTACCTTCAATAAAACTTGACACCGATCCACTTGTAGAGGATAGTATTACCCTTGTTTAATATAAACAGGGGTATTACATTCGAAATTACAGTAGGTAGTTTTCAATTAAGATATTATTAGTTAAATTATATACTTAAAATAACTTTATTTATTGCATAACGAATACTGTTCCTTCAAAATACATTCATTAGAATTACTTCACAAGAAAAGAGTTTTCCTTTTGCTATGCAAGAGTGGTGTGTTGATATTTTTATGTTACTGCATCCATTGGAGTTGTAAAATTTCCACACTTTGTTTTTGTAGATTATCTAAAAAATTATCGCTTTTATCGAAAAAATGCAAGAGAGAAAAAATGTTTGTTTTTATTTGTTACGTCTAAAAATGTGAATAAAACATGTATGTTCATACAGGGTAAAATATTTTTTATAATAATATGTAGCATGTAGCCGACAGCAGTGCCTCAGGTGGACATATTTAAACAATATTAATAAGAATTATGTGTCAGCACTGTACAAATATCTGTACCAATTACGAGTGCTTTACATCATCATTCTGGTGGGTTGGCTCTACAACATTCAAGACTGTTGAAATTCTTTATTGTGCACAAAAATATCATTCATAGTGTAGCGATTTCAAAATGATATTCATGCAAGGTTTTGATTTTTTATCAAGAAAGATAATGTTAAAAATAGTGAAAGCGGTATGAAGATTAAGTATGACCATTAGAAATACAATAATAAAAACATAGAATACAATTATGATTAATACAAAAATTTAAAAAAAATTGTAAACAAGGAATAAATTAGTATACTCTAGTTTTTAACTAGGAGGAATAAATTCAAACGCTTGATTTATAATGAAAAAGTCACTAGTTTTGTAACAAAAAGTACATAAATCAAATCAATTTATATTTATTATAAGTTTTTGTTATGAACGAATAAGTTCAAAGGTAAATATGTAATTAAAAATTATTAATAATTTTATTAAATACACAAATAAAAGGTTTACCTCGAGTAGGATTTGAACATACGACCTATACGTTGCTAGAGTACCGCGCTAACCAACTGCGCCTATTAAGTTGTAATGTATCTGTTATTGTTATCCAATAATTACATTTACACAATATTCTAGTAATAATAAACACGTAATTAGATTTATACGCACGTTGTTTTCAGACACATAATTGGATGTTGGACCCGAAAATTTGACTTTATGTACATAGAGTCGACTGATACTCATAAACCAGTGGCAACTATTTTTTAGAATCCTACCTACGTTGCAGATTTTATTTCTTCGAATTCATTTGCAGGTGATTTCAATATTTTGATATAATCAGCCGTTTTTCGAGGTCAACTAACCCATATCTCTGTCGGATTATTGATTTTTAGAAACTATTAAGATGTATTTCCTCAGAAAATACCATCGGCCCAGGTTAGTGAACCTTCAATAAACTTTTTCGTAAGTCAGTGACTATGAAGAAGTCAATAAGCTTCAGTTCTACTTTTATATTTGTACAAATTTACCACTTACGGATTCAAAAGGTCAATGAACTTTAGTTCCATTTTTGGATTACGCGGAATCCACCAAATATCGGGTTCAAGGGGTCTATGAACCTTAAAGTAATCTTGAAATCAAAACTTTGGGCTAAGACCTCTCGTTTCCGGTAACTGAATCTTTTTTGATATTTTTAAGAATAGACCAACATCCAGCTCAGATATGTGAGTTTTGGCCCAAGTCAATAACATTGAACCGGTCAATGAACGTTGAATCAAGAACGACGTTTTGACAAAGTCTCATTGGCCATCTTCAGATTCTCTTCAACTGCTTGGTTCGGATTCGTGCCACTCGAATTGACTGATGTGCTAGTGTCTGGTTTTCTGTTTATAAAATAGTACCAAAAATAGATCCAAAATGCTAACACAATACTGGGTGTTTTATGTAAAAGTTCAGTAATAATTATTCTAAAATTTGGTTATAATTTGGTTATGCACAAGGTACTAGCTAACGGTTTGATCAAATTATAATAGTCCTACATTAGTGACAAGTTAAATGGATTCGGATATCAATATGACACCGAAATTGCAAAAGGGTACAGTTCATTAAAATTCTTTGGAATATGATTAATTTAGGTGAACTTTTTTTGTAGATGCTGTAGTGATATCTGTTGAAGGCAGCATATAGCGTATGATAGGTTCGAAAGCAAACTAAGCAATACAACGTTTATTAATACATGCGATAATGGAATAATCTGACCTGGTGTGGACGAATACTTGAGCCTTAATTAGTACAGATTAAAGTCATCATCGTAACCTCCAGTGACAATGTAACATCAAAGATAACGAGATAAAAGTGCTTGAAGCTCAGCTACCAGTCATTTACGAATAGTCCCACTTAAGAAAACAGCAACAAAACCAAAAGCGATACGAAAAGGTACATGACGTATAATCTCAACACCCCAATAAAGAAAAGCTAGCAAGAAGGTAAGGGATATAATAGAAATTTATTCATATAACGTTGTATTATCTCTGTAGATCGAAGACGAGCTCCATGAGATGATTAACACGATCTGGTTAAATTATAATTCTTTTACGAAACAGTATTGAATTATCATATTTTAAGCCTGAAAGAGAGATTTTAATTAGGAATTAGGAAGCCGAGCAAACTTACCAAGGTGTGTGTGTGCAGGTAACATGTTCCCACATCCGCATCAATAGCGATTACATTACTTTACAAAGTAAAGAAATATTATATATGAACATTTCCCTAGTAAAAAAATTGTCATACGAAAAGATCCGATTTCGATTTTTCCACGTTACAACTTGGCGGGTTGCCTTTATCCTTCTGTGGCGCGGCTACGCGGCTCCGCCGCAGCATGACTACACCAAAGTTGCATAGGCGCGGCGCAGCTGTCCTATTTGTATTTATGTATTGTCAACCTGCGGCTACACTTCGCGTGGTTTTACCGCGATGTCAAACCGAGCTAGTGGAGTTATGGTAACACGACACGCTTAGCATTTGGAAGGTAAGGGGTTCGATTCCCGTTACCGTCTACCCAATATAAGTTTTTTTCAGGGGTTTTCCTCATACATATGTAGCGGCATGGCCACTACGTATACGCGCACCATGTGAGGCTATTTAGTTTAATGCTAGGGTAGTATCTTTCTCCTCAGAACCTTAACTCCGTTCCCTCCGATCCTATCCTGACCACATCCATCCTTAAGCCCACCATGCATTTATACGTAATGTATGTATATATGCTGGAAATCCATGATTGTGACTGAAAGAGCTTGGAAAGCTCAAGCAGACCGCCCTTCCCCTTGGGTAGGGAATGAAACACGGCGCCAATTCCTATTCTATTCCGCGTTACCATACCGGGTAATAGTAATGCAAAACGGGCCTTGGTGTTTAATGCTATACGTTATAACGCTTTCATAGGCTTTTACTCTCGTTTTTCTTTTTACATATAATATCTTTTAGAAATTTTCACCGGTTTTTTTATTGCAAATAAATGTTAAGTTTATTGTTTGGTTTGTCATTTTTCATGTTAGCCTTCGACCATTAGAGGTTACGTAATCTTCAGGACCGTTTAATATTTATTGTGTTAAAGATTATTACTCGTTATTAAGTATCATATTTTTTCTCTGTAATAAATCGTACCTAGACGTATAATAAAGGATGATATCAGCACTATTATCAGTTCCAATAATAATTTTTAAAGAAATAGAGCAACGCAACTCCCACATGTGATGAAATTGTGCATTTTTCATTGCTAACCTTCATTTGTTAGAGAGCGTTTTGGAACGTCATCTTTTATTCTATTAAAGATTATTACTCATTATTACATGTAGTATTTTCTAATATATAATAATTTGTAGCTATAGGTATAATAAATATGGAACCAGCACTGTCATCAATTCCATTAGCTATTACTAAAAAATTTAAATCAAATAAGTAAACATAATTAGGGAACTGTATGAAAAGCGATCTTCATTTTGGTTCGCTCGGAATGTATTTTTATTTCTTCCAAATGCATTAAGCAGCAGCATTATAAAGTAAAGTTAGAAATGTAGAACTTCGATATAAAATAATTTGAAAGCCAATGCATTTTCGTAAAGGCGAATTTCGGTCGAACGTGCATTTCTAAAGAGATTTCAAGTGCACATTCTATCGTCTATATACTTGATGCAAATTGAGCTACTGAATGTGGAATTGCGGATGTCTCCAACAAGAATTCGGTCACGGCGGTCTTTCCAACTTCTCACTCAATTAACACAAAACCGCATTAAATCCTTCAAACTTAAGTCAAAGTTTAAAATAAGAAATTCCGATTTCAACTTTAGTAACAATTTTGAATACGAACTTACAGTGAAAATTCACCTGCTTTATAACCCTTTATATAAACTGCCTTGTATAATCCTTTATAAAGAGTATGAGCGTTAAATCCAGTGAATAATTGCTTCGGGACTTAATTTGCATTCAAATAACTATAGCGAGTGTCCAGAAATTTTATAATATACGCTCTTTTTTTCGTTATTTTTAGACAAAATAACCCAAACACGGCGTAAATAAAAAAAAATGTATAATTACAGATTTAAAATGGAATTTGAATATTTGAATTTTAAGATTTGCATCACACTTTGTAAAAAAGGTTTTTTATTGTCACGCATGGTTTCTATTATTTTATTTGAAGTATCTTTTCTTCTGAATTAAGTAATGTCTTATTAACTGTACATTGCGAAACGATGCGATTGAGTTTATAGATTTCGGAAGTAATATTTTCGAGATCGGCCATTTGTTCCTGACGGTTTTATTGAAAATTATTTTTCAATCGCCCCTTCATAAAAAATCGCAGATGGAAATAAAAAGCTTACTGTCATTTCCAATTTGTTTCAACTTTATCCTTCCTTGTTCCCTTTATTGGATTTCTTTTCATAAAACCGGAGAGATTACAAGCAAAGAATCTTAACTCAACGTGTTATTGCTTTTAAACAACTCAGTGTATGAATTATATTTACGTTACCGATTGTAGATTCCTTTTGATAATATAATTGTGACGGAAAATATTCACTTGACAGCTTCTTTGCGAATGTTTTCATATATTCGATAAAATCTTTGTTAAGTCACAATAAAATTGATAAAAACCTCTGGGATTTGAAGTGAACTGGTTCGACAATTTTAGTGAAAATAAACACGATTTCCATTTTGTTTTCACGCGAGCTTTTCTTTCTTGTTTGCGCGGGCCTTCTGAATGCGATTGTGAATTACATAGTGAATGGTTCGCTGATTTTAAAGCAGAAGGTCGGAACAAGAGATGATCAATTCTCTTGATATTCAAATGCAAAGTTTAGCGTGACAAAAATTTAGGAATTGTTTTGAGTTACCGTAAAAGAAATAGAAAAATCACACCTAGCTTCTACATCAGACTTAAAAATATATAAAAAGAATAAAAGGTCGAACAGTTTTATTATATTAGGCGACGTATTCGTTGAACTGGATTTGCTTGTCTCGCTGGCCAGGGATTGTGGAAAATTGATTTCAATTTCGCCAATATCCGAGTTTATTTCTCTTCGACGAGAAAAAGAATTGTAAGTGGAAAATGAAAGGTTGTACTTTTATTTTAGCTTTATTTGAAATACGTCGAATATTGAAATGCTTCATTCGTGTTAAGAATTGCCAATTTTGCTAATGGTAAAGTATTAGATCTTAATATGGTTATAAAAACACTGTTTTTCAGCATTTAAAAAGAAAGGAGACGTAGACTTTATATGTGTGTCTAGAATTAGTCAATTATTGCTGAAATATTAAATATAAACAATACATTGTATATAAAAATGTAAACTTACGTCATTATTACAAATATTTAAAGTACTTAGCTGTTTGAGTTTTCTAATAATGTGTTTTTGTATTTATGTTTACACAAATCTAAACGTTTCGATAACACTTAAGGTTATCGTCCTCAGTACTAATAAAATCTTTTAGAAATTTTAAGATGTTGAAACAAAATTTTGAAATTTTAAGATTGAAAACGTAAAAATAAGCCTGCTACTAATATAACACTTTGATAAACGTATAAAGCCAACTATGCAATGCAATTTTAATAAAGACTAACTAGATTCTTTATAAATTAAATAATCAGAACCCCCTCTAACGGACGAAGGCTAACAGTAAAAAATGTTATAATCGAAGAGCAAAATTTAATCAAATTATGATCTAAGTGTAAAATTGTATAAAACTTTAATTTGAAACTGATAAAAGCATTTACCAATAGAAACTTGGCATCAATTAGAAAAATTGTCAAATCGAACAAAGAAATAGCTTAATAGTTAATAATAGTTAATAAACAGTGAAATCACAATGTAGTAGGTTTATATAATTGTTATTTTTAATTTCTTCGACTTGGATTTCGATTTCGACTTCGACTTCGAGGCGAGAAAATTTATATGTGGCCATAAAGGGATGAGATCTATTGCATGACAATATTTTTATAATGGTGGCATTTCCGGGTGTACCGGAGGTTAACCACAACTTTATTATTTTAAATGGAATGTCCCCATTTTCAATTTTCTTTTTTTGGATGTTACGGACGATTTGAAGGTGACTTTAATCATAACTTCCTATACTTAAACTTGATATTTTCCCAGATATTAATTTTTTTATTAACTTTATTATTTTAAATGGAATGTTCCCATTTTCAATTTTTTTCGGATTTTACGGACGATTTGAAGGTAACTTTAATCATAACTTCCTATACTTAAACTTGATATTTTCCCAGATATTAATTTTTTTATTAACTTTATTATTTTAAATGGAATGTTCCCATTTTCAATTTTTTTTCGGATTTTACGGACGATTTTAAGGTGACTTTAATCATAACTTCCTATACTTAAACTTGATATTTTCCCAGATATTAATTTTTTTCCGAAAATTTTGTACCAAAAGGTGGGAAACATAGAAAATGATATCTCGGTTATTATTAATTATAGGATTCTACATTTTTCATACAGCTAAGACAACATATAAAATAATCATCCAAATCTCATACACCAAAATTTTTAACTAATCTGCCAACCACACAGAAGGAGACATAACTATTTTTTTAATGACATAGTACCTATTTAATTAAACCAGTCGACGGAGGAAACAAATACGAATCTAACGATGTATGGTGTTCTTATACTCAAAGTGTAAGGTTCTTTACATATTTGAGGTTTTTTTCTTTTATCAATGGTAATTGAAGCGTCGTTACCTTATAGTTAACAATAGTTAATCATTAACTAATTTAAATGCCAGATTTATTAATTTACTCAATGTGTTCTCCAAAAATTCTTTTACGTACTGCGCGTGTAGTAGCTCTCCAATCCACTGCTGTCGTAACTTTTTCCAGCAGTTCCTCTCTGTTGTTCAACGGGCTTAAATAAACTTATTCCTTTATACGACCCCAAAGAGTGTCTGGCTGTCCAGACACCTTTGGACTTCTAGTTACTACATTTAACAGAATTTCCAAATATCTTGCTTCGTTCAAATTTTCGTCGTAAACGTAATAACAAAATTTATCGTACAGTAACAAGCAGAACACGTTAAAACTAAATTCACATGGAAAATCCCTCCACATGGGGATTTTGATTGTTCGAGAAGTGAGAGTTTCTACTACTAAAAATTCCTTCCTTTGAAAATTTTGCTTCATCACTCCAAATGATATTTCTTAAATCGCAGTAATTTCACAAAATGCAGTTCTTTGAGCTGAGTTTTGCAGGTAACGTTTTTGAACAGTAATAAATTTATGCTTCTTTAATATCCGCTGAACAGAACTGTAGGAAATTCTCAAGCTCGTTGTCGCCGAACGAATCGAAGAATTTGGATTGACGTGAAAAAAGGCCAAAACGTTAATCTCATTATCTTCATTTGGTGTTATAGGTTGGGTAATATTCTTTCTGCACTTCGACTTCAACTTTTACTTCTACTTCGATTCACACTTCAACTTCAACTTTGATATCGATCTCGATCTCGGTCTCGATCTCGTGGATATGCCAAAAGCTAAAATTATAATGAAGACGTACCATAATCCCTTTTTTTAGTTACAGGATGCCAAAACCTGTTTGAACCGATATTCTGTTCTTGCCTATTGAAGTTATTAACATGTTTATATATCTCCATAGCTTCACGTTGTGAACGAACATAATAATGAGTTTGTCTTGACAATATTTCCATATTATCAAATAGAATGTTATGACGTAATTTATGTAAATCATGCTCAGCCACCGCAGATTTTTCTGGTTGACCTAATCTCCAAAATCTCATGTGCTCTTTACGTTTTGTATCAAAGCTATGTTTTCTAGTTCCAATGTATACTTTTTCCACATAAACAAGATATCTTATACACTCCGGAAGATGGTAATAGGTTTAGGTAAACCTCATGTTGTTTAATTTTTTTTGTAGGTTTAAAAACAGCACTAAATTCATGCTTAATTAGGATTTTTCAATTCCATCTGTAACATTAGTTATAAAAGGAAGAAAATCAGTACCAACATTTAGTACTAGTTTTTCTTTATGGTTATATTTAGCAGGGGTAATGACGTTATTAACATCCTTAAGTGTATATCCATTTGCTTGTACGGATTTTGTTAAATATCCACTAAAGATTTAATCACAGCAATTATTTGACCTGGAAGGTGGTTTGATAGTCTATGAAGGTATCTATCAGTGTGTGTTGGCTTTCTGTAAACCCCAAAAGATAGAGAATTATTAGTTTCAGATATTAGTATGGCAAGAAATGGTAAACTTCCATTAGTTTCCTTTTTCATAGTAAACTGGATGTTAGGATGTATACCATTTATTAAAATTTTAAATTAATGTGGTGGTTCTTCTCCATGTTTCCAAATAACAAATGTGTCATCTATATATATATATATATATATATATATATATATATATATATATATATATATATGTATATATATATATATATATATATATATATATATATATATATATATATATATATATATATACCAAACTAAAGGTTATTTAGGTGCATTTTGTAACGCTCCCCTTGGCATACCATCAAGCTGTTCATAGAATTTATTATTCCACTGAAAATATGTCGTAATAAGACAGTGCTGAAAAAGAATGGTTATATCCTTTGGAAAAGTTTGATCAATATATTACACAGTTTCTTTTAAAAGGACTTTTGTAAAAAGTGAAACAACGTCAAAAGTGAACATCCTGCTCAATTTTGAAATTATGTATTTTTTCAATAAAGTCGGCAGAATTGTTAATATAATCCGGTGTTTTACCTATATGAGGTTGTAATGTAAATGTAACACGTTCTGCAAGATTGTATGTAAGAGAAGCAATTGCACTACCAATAGTCCTTAAAGGAACATTAGGTTTATGAACTTTTGGTAGACCGTATAGTTTTGGTAAAAGAGCTTCAGAGTTAGTTAGTTTACTTTTGATTTCTTCAGGAATAAGTGATAATTTAGTGATTAAGTTTTTTTTTAGATAATTTAGTAAGTTCTCTAATTTTCACGCTAAGTCTGTGGTTCTAACAGTTATTCTGCTTTAATGTTATAATCGTTCATATTTAATATAGCAGTCGCATTACCTTTATTTGATTGTAATATTATTATATTTTAGTTGCGTTTAAGATCAAATAATATACGGCGTTGACGAAAGGATCAGTTTCTCTTTGAGGGCTTTCCTTTACGTAATGTGCAGCATCAAAAGATAACGATTTAATATAATTCTCAATATTCGATATGATAGCTTCAAAAAGTATTTCTCCCTTAAAAGCGTTTCAATAACACCATCTGAAAAAAAATGGTCAGAAAGGTATTTCTTTATTGGATTTGACTGGATTCTTAATCGATGCCAAGTTTCTATTTATTAATGCTTTTGATTAAATTTTGTTAAATTTCCTCTTTGATTATGACATTTTTCACTGTTAGCCTTAGTTTTCAACTTTCATATTTCTTAAACATTTATAAAAGATTTCATTACTACTGAGCACGATAACTGTAAGTGTTATCGAAACGTTCAGATTTATATAAACATAAATACTTATCTATTTATATAGTATATATTGATGTGTGTGTGTGTGTGTGTGTGTGTGTGTGTGTGTTGTGTGTGTGTGTGTGTGTGTGTGTGTGTGTGTGTGTGTGTGTGTGTGTGTGTGTGTGTGTGTGTGTGTGTGTGTGTGTGTGTGTGTGTGTGTGTGTGTGTGTGTGTGTGTGTGTGTGTGTGTGTGTGTGTGTGTGTGTGTGTGTGTGTGTGTGTGTGTGTGTGTGTGTGTGTGTGTGTGTGTGTGTGTGTGTGTGACATACGTGGTGCGTGCGAGCGTACGTACGGTCGTGAACGCTCGCACGTGCGTGCGTGCGAGCGTGCTAGCTTGCGTGCGTGACGTGTGTACGTGCGTGCGTGCGTACGTGTCGTGCGTGCGTGCACGTGTACGTGCGTGCGTGCGTGCATGCGCGTTTTCGTTTGATCCTCGTACTAAAGCAGTGCTAGTCGATTTATTTAGTTGTAGGCTATTGTGTTGTCTAAAAGCTGTAATTGGAAGCGTTGCTTGCTATACCCAGGCCGTGGGTTATGTTTAATTAGCTTTTTTAACAGATGTATTTATTTATGATTAGATCAGGCTTGCATGTAAAGTAATATAGAGGTGAAACTAACTAGCTAATGTGTTTTGCTGCTACACGTATCACAGTATTGAAGATTCTGTTTATGTATTAGAAAAACGTACTACAGCCTCAAAACAGAGTGCAGATAAAAATTGAAGAAAGATGTATGCTGCACAAGTGTTGAGATGCTTGAAATCGATCCCCCAGCCACAAGAAGAATGTGTTTTCGACTTGTATGTGCTTCTAATCAACTACCCAGACACGCACCTCGACCGTATGCGATTAAGAGACAGAGACAGAGACAGAGACGGAGACGGAGACTGAGACTGAGACAGAGAGAGAGAGAGAGACAGAGACAGAGACAGAGACAGAGACAGAGACAGAAACAGAGACAGAGACATAGACAGAGCCAGAGACAGAGACAGAGACAGAGACAGAGACAGACACAGACACAGAGACAGAGCCAGAGAGACAGAGACAGAGACAGAGACAAAGACAGAGACAGAGACAGAGACAGAGACAGAGACAGAGACAGAGACAGAGAGAGAGAGAGACAGAGACAGAGACAGGGACAGAGACAGAGACAGAGACTGAGACAGAGGCTGAGACAGAGACTGAGACAGAGACAGAGACAGAGACAGAGACAGAGACAGAGACAGAGACAGAGACAGAGACAGAGAGAGAGACAGAGACAGAGACGGGGACAGAGACAGAGACAGAGAGAATCATTTTGTTTATAGACTCCAAACCCCAGTCTTAATTCATTCGGTAGCTTTGCGTGTTTTTCGTTTTGTGTGTTTTCGTTTTTTCGTGTTTGTGCGTTTGTATGTTTGCGGTTTTCGTGTTTGAGAATTTTTGTGTTTACGATTTTTCGTGTTTGCGTTTTTTCGTACTCTGCGCGTTTGTGTGTTTGTTATTTTCGTGTTTGCGAATTTTCGTTTTCGTTTTTGTGTTTGTGAGTTTGTGTGTTTACGAATTTTCGTGTTTGCGAATTTTCGTTTTTCGTGTTTGCGATTTTCGTTTTTCGTGTTTGTGTGTTTGTATGTACCTGTGCTTGCGCTTGTGCTTGTACTTGTAATTGTTCCTGTGCTTGTATTTTGTGACAAAATCCGATCTCCCAAGACTAAAATATGACCATACATGGACATTAAACTATGCGAGAAATGGAATTATAAAATACTTTGTTAACATTATTGATATTAAGTTTCTTGTTGTAGATGAGATTAATTTGGTAGTGATTACCTTGAGCGACAACTAGATTTAATTATGACCTATAATTAAAGCAGAAAGCATTGCGATACATTGTGACTCATATTTAAAACCAGAATATATTGCATATAAATGATACGTATTAAAAGGTAAATAAATAAAAGCGACATTCCTTAATTTTCAGTGATTACTATTGCTGTAAGCAGGTTAATCAATTAGTTAATTACACGTTTTATTTTTAAAGTAATTTCATTTTAAAATATATTCAAGTGAATTTTAAACCAGGTAGAGGATCACAATCTGTAGATTGGGTTTAAAAGAAATCTAATAATGATTTTAATAATAACAACAATTATGCAATCTCATTTGATAAAATTCAATTCATATTAAATAGTCGCTAAACCGTACATTCACATTGTATGACAACAACAGGGTAATTAGCTGATTATGCAATGCCATTAACTGTTTATTATCGTTATAGAATTTAATAGTGTATTTAAAATCAAACGTATACGTTACCTTTACCTTGATTAGCTTCTTTTAATACCAAAAATATTCTACCGTTTATTAACCCTTAAAAATAGGTAAAAATACGATCCTACGTGCACATCCATTTGCCTATCCTTTAGGGGCTCCCCGCCAAAAGGGCTCTTAATACAAACAAAAGGTTGAAAATACTGTCAGGGTTGAAATGTACGTCGCTCACGCTAGTGAACACAAAATTGCTGTCAAAAGGCCCTTAATACAAACAAAACAGTTAAAAATCTCATCAAGGGTTGAAAATATATCCCCACACGGATCTGATAAATACAAAAAAGGCCTTAATTAAGAATGCAAAGGGTTGAAAAACGCGTCCTACACGTGGACGAATCAAAACCGAAAATAATTAGGGTTGAAAAAGGGTTGAAAATACGGTCTCACACGTAAGCGAGTAAAAATAAGGGTGGAAAATCCGGCCTCACACGTAAGCGTGTAAAAATTAGGGTTGAAAATACGGTCTCACGCGAGGATATATAAAAATAGGGTGAAAACCCGGTCTCACAAGTAAGCGAGTAAAAATAAGGTGGAAAATCCTGTCTCACACGTGGATATGCAAAATGCGGGTGGAAAATCCGGTCTCACACGTAAGCGGGTAAAAATAAGGGTGGAAAAACCAGTCCCCCACGTGGGCATATAAAAAAGTGAAAGGGGCGGGGCTTGTGATGTAAAAAAGGAGGGGTGGGGATAGTGCCTGGGTACTACTGTCATGTTATCGTGATAATTTATTGATTTATTTTTTGTAGAAAACATTAAACTTCCGTTTTCTATAAAACCATTTTAATTACCAGCGTGTACAATAAGGTAGCGTTTTCCATTCGAGCTTTTCTTCGGATTTTGCACGCTATTTACACTATCGTTTTGCCACGTAAATTTAGACATACTCTTAGCGAACACCCACATTTTTCAACAAAAACGAAAGGAAAGGAATTAGAATAATGCAAATTTTAAATATAACGACGTAGGGATTGGTTTCGTTTGGTAACTACGTGCCTTCGTTCGCATAAGCTTCTCCTGTTGTCCGTTCTTTTATACTTAAGGCCCAAATGTTTTAAAAGTTTAGAAAGCGTTGCTCTATGGTTGTTGTTTATGTCATTCACTTCCATTTTCTTTAGCAAAGAATCTAACGTTACCACTTCCTTGTTTTGATACATGTTGTATATCACCGTTGTTATCCTTTGTTTTAGATAATCCGGTATATCTTCACATTTTGTTTTGGCACGTTTTCGCGGTCGTGTTTCAAGATCCACATTATTTCGTCTGTTATGTAATACCCTCTCCACTGTACTTGTAGAAACCTTAATGGCTTCACTTGTTCTATGTTGTACATCAAACACAGCTTGCAATTTTGTTTTTCTTCTTTGTTTTTCCCGCGTGAAATAATCAGACACATTCAGTAACAATTCGCGTCCTTCTTTATGCAAATATTTTCGTGTTGGTACTGCCATTTCACACAAACTTTTGTTGGATACTAAATTGTAAAGTATGTGTACATTTATATCTATATCTATATCTATATTATATATATATATATATATATATATATATATAATAATTAGTAGTATCTACCTTTAATTAATAAGTCATTAGTTTGGAATTTTTGAATTGAGGTATAATTACGTGGTAACTAGGGACATTAATTTTCGTTCCGTTCATTTTTAACGTTTGTGTATTTATGTGTGTAGTTTTAGTGATTAAGTGTTTATATATTGTGTACATAAAATATATAAGCATCGCTTTCCCTAAATATATTCTGTATATCTAGCTAAACTGTTATAATACTGTGAAAGAATTTGAGTGATTTATAAATTATTACTTCATAACAAAACGCCATTCTAGGATGGAACGTATACAGTTTATTGTTATAAATCATGGATTTTTTGAATTAAGGCATAATTACATTGTAATTAGGTACATTAATTTTCGTTTTGTTCATTTTTACATAAATAGATGACACATATTTTAACTGTACTGATAACGTGGTTGTCTAAATGTAATTAAAATACGTAAACATCGCTTGCCCTAAACATATTTTGATATCTACTGAAATTGTTTTATATTCATAATAATGAACTATTTTATCTTTATCTTGAGCGCTACATTATAGTTCTATTGCACTCGCTTTATATCCGCAAAATCTGTGATTTTTTTAAATGGGAGGTTTCAACGGCAGGTAAACATAACTAGTAAGACAGGGTACGAAAATTCTATTTTACCTTCTGTACTTGTTGTAGACGGATAATCCTATATCCAACATCTAAGTATAGACATACCAGCAGATTGATGTATATAGTTAGTTATCATAAATTGATTGTCTTGATAACCAGATGAAATGAATGTAATTGTAGACCAACCTAAGAAGGTAAAAATCTGAAACGGTAAAATTTTTTATGCAAACTGATACCTTTGTAACACGCTGTCCAACAAACGTATTCTCTCCTTTTCTCGAAGATTAATATTTTGTTTTCGCATTAAATTTATTGCTTACGTATTAATGAATTTTGTTATTTCTTATTTTATTTCTATTGTGTGAGGATCGGAATTTGACCTACCCATTATATTTTATGAGGAAGGAGACGTAACTAAGCTTAAGCACCTCTCTTTACAATGAACAAATGCTTTTACAAAAAGTGCAAAATAGCATCACAATTTATTTTTTTCTTAATTTGCGTGCCTTTACATGGCACCCATTTTTTCTGCGGATGTTTGTTTTCTTTTATGTTTATCACTTATCCCTATGTACATTTTATTTAGTACATAATTATTTTATATGAATTTTGTGACCTTTTCCCCAACTCCAATGCACGTTCATGAAATTAGAGATATTTAATTTATAACCAACCAGATTGCATTTTGGCAAATGCTTTATTTAAATTTCTGTAGGTAGTGCATTACCGTATTAAGGTCTGTTGTAAATCATAAAGAACATAGTTTATCTTGTTTTGTAATAAGTGTTACTATGCCTTTCTGAATAAGGTAAACCATTATATTAATATTTGTTTATGATTGTCCATTTTGAAATTGGACAACTATGCCTTTGTATTTTGAGGTGAAGGTTAGGGTTAAGGTAAAGCGGGGTACCAATTTGTGAAAGTTTTTTGAGAATTAATAATTACATATAGGGCAAATTTATTTAGAAATCTTCAAAATCTTAGACAGCTATTTATATGAACCATTTTGAAATCAATGCTCAGTTAGACCCGAGTGATAGGTTACTTTCCTGATTTAAGTAATAATATATTAGGTATTAAGAGCCATATAGGTTGTGTAATAGTCTAAGACAATGATTCGATTCACTGAATCTCAAATACTGTCTGAGACCAGTTAAACCTTTAACGTTCGTAATACTTATACTATTTTTCCTCCGTTGTCTTGTTTTTTTGGTTGAGTCAAGAAATCGGAATTATAGAGTAGTCATGGATTCCATAGATGGAAATGCATAGACGAAGCATACCTGCTTTTGCTTACTGTTCTGTGTTACGGTATAAACTGACAGTAGAACCGGATAACAGGTAAAATTGGGGTTGGCCGGTTAGCTCGGCGGTTGGAGGTAGCGTAGGTGTTATGTGTTACTAAATTTTGCGCACAATAATATAGTTACCATAAATAAATCGAGATAGGGGTTGCGGCTAACACAAAAAACAGGAAAGTGCACCAGAGTATTTGAAATGACGCAATTGGGGTTAAAATGCCTAATTACACCAGTTCACAGCTCGCTTAAATACTCAAATAATGGGACCAGCAGGCTACAAATAATATCGCACGTTTATCTAAAATAATTGCATGGCGCAAAATTGGTTACTGATCTGGTCAAAAACACAATGATTCTATCGTTACGCTAAATACACAAGTTTGTTAACCTAAAGATACGTATTATGACATCATCACCTTCGAGATAACCACATAATCGTTATATTAATTTCTTTCTGTTCCAATTAAGTCGTTTTGTTTACCTAATAGGCGGTGATACTAGCTAGTTTCAACGTCAGCCTTTGCTAAAATTACTGTAAATGTAACTCTTATGCCAAAGTAACAAATGGTTATAACAAATAAGTTGCTTTCCCCTCGTAACGCAATCGTCACATTATATTTCGGTACAAAATAATCAATACAACACATCAAAAGAATTCAAATAAGTTTTACTATAGCACGGATGAATACGCTTGGATTAAACATTTAAACGATTAACTACTAAGAAATTAATAAAAAAAAGCAAAACAAAACAAAGCAAAACAGCGTAGGCAATCGGAGAGGATGAACTCTGGGGCGGCGTCGGTGATGAGTTTTAAGGTGTAACTGCGCTCGAAACTTCAAGTAGGACGCACCTCGAAAAGGAATGCGGCACGTCGGTTATCATCTCAATTGGTTGTACGGTACACTACAGTCTATATTTACACGTTACTTGTGAACTGTACACGAAAGCTTAATTATTTACAGCAAGTTATTTGCTATCTGGAATTAGGGATGAACGTTTGGTTTCTTCCGCATAAAAGCGATGGCTGCTCCAAGGAACAGAGAAAGCACTAGGAAATAACGCTTAAGACCTTTTCTAGGATCTACGGAATCTACTGTGGACAAACTGCACTTAGCACTAAAACAATCTCGTGTTGGTTGAACGACACCACAAGATCCCCACAAGGGTTGTTTGGGAATGCTACCTTTAGTAACGAAGTTCTATCAACACGGATTTGTGGTAATGCCGTTCCGCTATAGTTCACTGGCTGCCGTAACGGTAATTGTTAACGGCTCTGGGTCTAAACTAAGTGTTCCTCCGCAAATCATCCCATTAGCGCCACATTGGATTTTTATTCCCCTCTTTTTAATTAACCAATCATAAAAATTATTACTTACTTTTATCAAAACGCACCAACACGATCTAAACTTGAAAGCTGTCGCAAAAATTGTATCATCAAAAAAACAGTTCACAACTTGCGGGCGCAGATGTATGGGAAATATATTTAACTAACGTTGTATTTGCACGTGTGCAATTATTCGATAATCGTGTTATCAACGAGTGTCTTTGCAGTTTAGAAACACTATCGTTACCGTCTTAATTAAGTCAGTATCTCTGCTAATATTAAGCTGGCTATCTGTACGTTAATTATTTTTATACCTTTATAGGTGAACATTTTATCCGTGGGTAACCGTTTACAAATACAATCGTTTTCAAACCATGAATCATTTATACTTATAGATTAATTTTAAGTTCAAGTACGAACATTTGCAGAAATATCTTTTTATTGCATGCGATTGCATCTGATAATTAGGATTTTTTTTCTTGTGTTTGGATCGAAAGTATTTGTCCTATATTTTCGACGGCGTCCTGATTAATTTTGTTACCGTCCGTTTAGAGTGTTTAGACAGATAAGATTACTAACCATTAATTTATTGATTCAAGGTTTCCGTCGCCGATTCAGTTAGTAAAATTTTGTAATCAGAATGTTTCTTTTATGTTAGTTTTAGAAGAGTAAATTGCGCAATAATTTTTCTGTTTTATATAGCCGCCTTTATTAGTGTCTAACGAACATATTGTGTTTGTATTTTTTCGGGAATTAGTTTTAGTTTTCCGCCACAAGTGATACCCACGTATATACTGGGTGATCCAAATATTGCACTCACTGCAGTAATTAATTCTTTTACGGCTAAAATATTTTTTATTCACAGCGAGTAGTCGACGATTATAATTACCATTATTTTGCTTTATATTTTTGGATCTTGCACGCTTTGTTATTTAAGTAGTCAGATTATTAGATTTATTTAAGTTATACCATTAGACCGTTTCAAACGGATTAAAAGAACTAATTTCCTTATTTTAGGGGTATACTCGTTGTATTAGCTGATAGCCTGATTAGGCCAATACAATTTTGGTTATACAATTTTTTTATTACAGCAAGTTGAGTTTTGCGACTGTAGTGAATATTTTTGTTTAGTTTCTTTGTATACTTAGTTGACACCTAAGCATTAGAATAAATATTTGATTTTTTGGAACAACTTATTGACGCAAAGTTATAGGTTTTGTCGCACCGTAATCCCCACTTTTTGAGTATTATTTTTTGTCCGAGAAATATTAATTTAGTTTGTTCCATTTACCCGCGATAACAATTTATTTCTCTCAAACTGAGACCGAGGTTTATATTTTTGCCGTTTGACGAATCGTAATGTTGTGCTAACTTACAACGTATCTAACCTAACTTTTTTCCCCTTTTCTTCTGATCTCTGTACCAGGATTTATATTTTTTTGTAACTCAATTATTTTTGAATTCATACTACCGAGACCGCGCATTTCCGACTCACCGACACAAGTCTTAAATACCGGCACCGATATAAATCTTCAGAAACCCTGGTAGATCAAGATCTTCACTGGCGCTACTTGGACCGCGTTTACCGACTTTAATTTCCCGTGAAGAGGAATCTAGGCCTCTACACCGTTCATCAATTGGCGCTCGAGTAACCCGATTATATCGCGATAGTCCAACCGCAGTTTACTGCTACGTCCCTCTCAGATAATTCTGATAGCAACTGACCCTCCACCGAAAGTAAAAGCGTTATAAATTTGAAAAAGCGTTATAAATTTTGTGTCCGAGCATACATGGAAGATTTACACCGGTGTTTAAATAAGCTTAGATCGTTTTGTTGAGAATCTGCTTAGGAAAATGCTCTCTAGGTCCTCACCGCAATATAGACCGATGACGACGTCTGTCGAACGAGAAGCAGACGCGGCGATATTACTATCCGAGGCGAACACGGACAACGAACTGACATATGAACTCCTGGTTAAGGAAGCAGGGCATAACCCTTACGCAGAGGATGAACGCATTGGCTGGATTTACCGCCTGCGGAAACCCGTACTCCGCGGTTTGTCCGGAGAAGGAAACCAAGCAGAGTTGCGCCGTCGCCTTGGCCAGTACATCCGAAGCGGGACTCGCCCACCGATCGTGATCGCTACCACTACCCCTTTATACCGGTAGCCACGTCGATTTATAATATCCATTATAATGAAGCCGTCGGCTACGACTCATCCCCTGATCGCACTAACCACGGTTTATTGCACCGAAATTTTGCATTAGTTGCATTTACTCGATGTGTTCCTTCAGAACATTTACTTATTGTGTTTTGCATGCAGCAGTTGTGTTGATGGTAAGAACTTTGATATTAGTAGTAAAGTTAGCTGTTACCTATGTTGTCCACATATACGACACGAGAACTGCACTACTAAACGCTTAAATAAACAACTTACATACACGTTGCTAGCTGGGTCTAGGTAAGTTCACCGAAAACAATTCACCGAATACAATCCACCGAAAACAATTCACCGAAACATAATTAAACGAATTAACAATTCACCGAAAACCATTTTGCCTGTCATTATTTTGTTGCATTACAAAGATTATTCACATTTGACATTATTTTGCAGTTAAGAGTATGGTGGCTTTTTTAAAATTCGGCGACTATGTGCGGGGGTTGGATGCCTTCATCTCTCATTAAACACAAATATTGTTCATCTCAATTTGCTTAATTGATTTTCATTATCTCCTTTAACTTGTCCACATACTTCAAGTAAAATTAATCGGTAATAATTAAATTATGATTGTTCACTAATTACTAATTACCGCTACTTATCTTAATTACTATTAAAAGTATAGGTAAATGTAGTGTTACTTTTGGCAAGTTTTATTTCAAAACTACTTGTGCTACAGTGAACGTTGAAATGGCTGTTCAGTGGATTATTAGTGAAAAAGGAAAACGCAAATGTGTGCTTGATGGCCATGTATATCTTAAAGACAAACAAGTTGAAACGCGAATATATTGGTGCTGTGAACAATACCAGAAACTGAAATGACGGGCGCGTTTGGTAACAGTGGATGATAACGTCGTAAAGAGAAACGACTTACACAGTCAGGTTGCTGGTGCAGCAGAAGTAGAAGCTGCTCAAGTTGTGAACAGTATTCGCGCTAATGTCACAGACACTCAAGATGCGCCGCATTACATCGTGTCAAACGCAACGATTAGGATTACGCAGACTGCAGTAACGAAGCTGTCAAAAGTAAGTACAATTAAAAGAACAATTAGAAATATACTGACAAGGCACGAAGCTATACCACCTTTACCTATTCATCGGCGTGACATCGTTTTACCTAATAGGTATACGTTAACACGCAATGAGGACGAATTTTTATTGCACGATTCTGGTCACGTTGAAAACCGAATTTTAATTTTTTGTACTAAAAGAAACCTTCAACTTTTAGCCAGATCAGCTAATTGGTACGCAGACGGAACTTCTAAAACTGTCCCACATCTGTTTAACCAACTCTACACGGTGCACGGTTTACATGCTAACATCGCAATTCCCTTAGTATTCGCATTGCTACCAAATAAAACAAAAGAGACGTACCAGCGATTCCTTCAGAAACTTAAAGAACTTCAACCAGGACTTTTACCAGTTACAATACTAACCGATTTTGAGTCAGCAATGGTGAGTGCCATTACAGAAGAATTCCCGCAGAGTCATCATCGTGGATGTTTTCCATTTCACCCAGTGTATATTTCGACAAATTCAGTCGCAAGGTCTTAAACAAAGATACGAAATCGACGCTGATTTTGCTCTAAAGCTTCGTTTATTATCTGCGATAGCATTTGTTCCCGTCGAAAATGTAGTAGACGCATTTGAAAGACTATGTGACGAAAATGTACTACCTCCAGAAACACAACGTATTGTGGACTATTTTGAGGATGTATGGATTGGACGTCCTAACCGCTGTCAAGGTCGTCAGCCACCGCAATTTTCTCATGGGATGTGGAATTGATTCGAGGGAGTACAGCAGGGGCTACCGAGAACTAACAATTCGATGGAAGGGTGGCATAGGGGATTTGAAACACAAATGTTTAAATGAAGTTCAGATAGAGCAGTATATCAGTGGTGAAGAAGGTCCACCGATTCGTAAAAAATACAGAGGTTGTGCAATTAGAATAGCGCGGGTAGTGAACAACTAAAACGTCAATGACATTTACGAGGCATTGCACATAATTTAAGTTTTTAAATAAATGGGTACATGAATAAAAATCGGTGTAAGGGAATGAAAAATCCAAAAACAAAGTTAAAAACAAAAAAAACGTCAAGGAAAGATCAACTTCCAACTTTTAAAAACGCCAGAATTTTTCTGCCTGTCCTAAGCTTGAACAAAGTGTGAAGGAAAGTTGGAAATATTCATAATATTATAATACAATTCGGTGAATTGTATTTCGATGAATGGTTATTTCGGTTATTTGTGTTTCGGTGAATTGTATTCGATGAATTGTTTTCGGTGAACTTTCCGGCTCCCTTACTAACTCAAGTACGCGTATTAGAAAGAGAACGCAATAATGTTTCTAAAATGTTGGTTTAACCATTCGATAACTTCTCTTCCTTGATGAGGTGGGATACCATTGTGATATTGCCATATATTTTGCATTGTTGAGTGATACATTTACAAGCAAGTCAAGCAGTGTATCTTCTAAATAATCTATGTAACTAAAAATTATTAATAATTTAATAATCTATGTAACTATCCTCGTTCAAACGGTCATTAAGGCTAGTAATTACCTTGGAAAATTCCACCCCAAGTGTTGTGGAAGGTTTCTTGGTCTAACGGCATGTAGCTTGTGCAATACCCACATATGTTCATTGTAGTAAATGTTAATGCCATCCCTGGTAAAAAAAGGAAGTCTAGAATAGCGTCGAGCCCTAAAGCGGGTGGAGCGGGCGATTTCTCGCCTAACACCGAATCGGTGTTGAGAGGATGTCCCTGTCAGTGGCGTCGTCTTCTGTCGCTGTTGGTGTGGTACGTCGGTCTGCTTCCGCTGAGGCTGCGGGAGACGTGGGAACTTTGGACATCCTAGGAAGTTGGCCGGTGATCACCACCGCAGTTCACGCACTTAGCTCGGTCGGTACGAGGTTTAATGCAATCGCTGGAGTGCTAATTTTTTGCGCACTGACACAGCGTGCCGCCGCTGTACAGCAACGCTGAGCATAATGGAATCCCTGGCACCGATGATAGTGTCCGATGCCGGATTTCCGCCTCAAGTATTCGATGGAAACACGAATCCGAACCACGTACTTCACCTAGTGTATCTTCCTTACGTCCTCTTCCATTGGTAGCGTCACTAGCAGAAGCGGGATCGGTCTTCCTTGCTTCTTCATCCTGAAACAAGAAATTTAATATAGCGTTCTTGTTGGACTTTGTAAACGTTGCTCTCGGATACTTCTACAGGTACTCCCCATACCCCTTGAACGTACGTTCACTCGTTGCTTGATACCGCATTAGCCTGTCACGGTCCTTGCTGTGGCAGGCTGTATCCTGAATTCATCGCCTATTGCCTTCGCTCGGATGAAGGCGATCCCTCGTCGGTCCAATTCTCGAGAAAAGGTGACCCAGTTGTATTTCTCGCGCGCGATTTATTACCGGCGACACCCTGGTTAATCAGCATGTGTCCGAAAATGCCTTCTTAAGAAGATACGGCCCTGTAAAAGTGGCCCCAAAAATCCTTGTTTTTTGTTATCTCTGAAACGGTTCAAGATACCTAAATGAAATTTAGATCATAAATACCTTTCATTGGGTCATAAAAGATAGTGTTGACAAATTTTTAATATTTTGTACCGGAGCGTCGCTAAATGGAGGAGTGCCACTATTTCGCCCCCAACCGTGTTTTTATGGAGATATTTTAAATTTTTTTGGGCAAAAATAATATTTCTTAAGCAATTTGTCACAAAAAAGGTACTCTTGTTGAAAGTCAAAAGAATTACTTGTTTTGGAGTTATTTGAGGTTTTAATATGTTTTACCTATAATAAGAAAATAAAAGAAATATTGAGTTAATTTGATTTACTTGAATTAAGTAGGCTTAGACTGCAGACTAGCGATTTTTTTTGTTTCACAGATTCGTTTGACAACAAGTAACAACGCTTTTAAAAACTTTGAAAATAAATATGTATACTAATAGTGACTATACCGATATGTTGTTAACATTAGGGGAATGTAATGGAAAAATAAATATTTTTGAATTTAGTGAGGCGGTGCCGTGAGACTGGAACCTTTAAACCAAAAAAGATAAACTCTGGTAGACCACGAGTGACAAGAATTACTGAAACAAGAAAATATTTTAAATTTAGTTATTGCGAATACTACGATAAGTGTAAGAAATGTGGCAAGGGCAAGTAACGCAAGTGTTTCTAGTGTACATCGTGTATTAAAAGAACAATTATTGCTCCCGTGTCACTACAGGCAAGTACAAGAATTATTACCTGAAGATCTTTTGTTGAGAAGAGACTTTTGCGAATTAACCCAAGAAAGAATGAGACGGAACCCTGATTTTTTACAAAATATTCTTTTCACCGATGAATGAACTTTTACTAGACAAGGTATGTGTAACAATCAATTCTGGGCAGAGGAAAGTCCAAAGGTTAAACGTGTAACGCACCATTAACATAATTTTAAGTTGAATGTATGCGCTACTTCAGTAGACAACCACCTCGTTGCATATCATATTTTTGATGGACATTTAAATGGTGATGTTTACTATGAATTTTTGGATAATCGTTTATTTCTGCTATTAGAAGATTTGCCTCGTGACCTTCGAAAAAGTATGGTTTTTATGATGGTGGTCCACCTTATTTCAGTAGATAAGCTGGAACATTTTCCAAATCGTTGGATGCTCCTATCCACTGGTCACCAAGGTTCCCTGACCTAAATCCCTTGGATTTTGATGTGTAAGTTTAGTTAAAGAAGAAGTATATTCAAGCGAAATAAATTCCATTGAAGAACTGCAAGAGAGAGTTAAAAATAATTTAAGAATGTTAGTTCAAGAACCACGGCTACTCCAAAGGATTACGTTTTCACTAGAAAAACATTTACGATTCGTGAAAGTGGTGGCTATTTCGAACATTTAATGTAAAAATCCGTACCTACTTATTCAATTTTCTTTCTGTTAGTTTTGTGTAGCTCGTTTTTTTTAATTGCTTCCTTTGTCTGTTCTGCATTAATGTCATACAATTAAAACCATTTTTAAGTTCTAAACAATTTACAGGATTTTTACATCATACTTGCTTCCGAAACAATCATTATTCCCTGAGGTAGTTGGTTATCGCGAATGAAAATTATTAATTGTTTCATTTTAAAGTAATTTATTAATTCGGTCAGCATTACTTGCTAAAACCTCAAATAACTCCAAAACCAGTAACTTCCAACAAGTACCTTTTTTGTGGCAAATTGTTACTTTCACCCAAAAAATTAAAAATATCCCGATAAAAAAAATTTTGTGGGCAAAATAAGTGGCACATATACAAAATATTAAAAATTTGTCAACACTATCTTTTATGACCTAATCAAAGGTATTTGTGGTCTAAATTTCATTTAGATATCTTATACCGTTCTAGAGATAATAAAATAAAAAGAAATTTTGGAGCCACTTTTACAGGGCCGTATCCTCTTAAGGAGGCATTTTGGGACACATGTTTATTAACCAAACTAACATTTTTTAATATTTTATGTACTCTATAAATCAGCGGAACGTTTTTTGAAACATCCTGTGTATATACACAGGGTGTCCCAACGATTTGGGGGTGGAAGATTACGCCTATACTGTTGATTTAATACGAGGAGCATTTTGTAAAAATATTTTTGTATATACAAGGTGTCCCATTTTCGAGTACTACGCTAAACTTGTGTTTTTTTTTAATGGAACACCCTATACATTTTTACATATCCGAATTTCCTGTTAAATGCTGCGCAAAATGATATCAGATACTATGGGTCTACTATGGAAAAAAATTAGTCAATTAAGTAGGCTTCTGTTCCGCCATCTTGAAAGATTTCGGAGTGAAATTTTGGGATTTGTTTTTCCAATCTTTCTAATTTTAACTTGCAGACTCTTTTCTTTGCATATACAGGGTGTCCCATTTTGCGCAATGTTTTTTCTCATTTTTTTAAGTGAAACACCCTGTATTTTATTACAGATCTGAATAGCATTTTTTACGGGCTTTCAATAGATACTCACTTTTTCCTACCTATTCCTAAGTGTTTTTGAATTATTTAGTGATAAAGTTGAAAATTGTAAACATTTTTTATTTTTGTTGAATTTGTCACAATATAAAATAAATAAAGACAATATCATAATTCACAGAAAAACAAAAATGAAACAATGCTAAGTGATATAAAACCGTGAAGCTATAGGTTGATGACACAATTCAACATTTTGTACTATAAAAGAGCAACGCTTAATAATTATTTACTCGTAGAACTGCATAACTATAAACTTTAACTTAAAACTTAATTTAAACTTTAAAATAGAAGTAAAGAACACAATGAATTACAAATTTTATATTAAATGTTCAAAAATGTTTCCATTTGCAGTAACGCACATTGTCAACCGCCTAGTAAAGGTTGCTTTGACATTTTGAAGGGTGCTTCTTCAAATACTTCGAAAAGCCTCAGAAATTCGAAGTTTCATATTGCGTTGTGTTGTAGGCAAATCCTCCTGTTTCACATATCACACAGAAAAAGTCTAGGTGAGTGAGGGAGTGAAATTTTTTTACATAGAAATGTCAATAACTTAGGAACTGTTAGTCGTAGACCCATAGTACATTATATAATTTTGCTTAGCATTTAACAGGAAATTCAGATATATAAAAATATATAGGGTGTTCCATTAAAAAAAGTTTAGTGTAGTACTCGAAGATGGGACACCCTGTATGTACAAAAAAATTTTACAAGATGCTCCTCGTTCTTGGCTACAATAATCTGTTATAAATTTTTTTATTAAATCAACAGTATAGGCGTAATCTTCCACCTCCAAATTGTTGGGACACCCTGTATATATAAAAAATTTTCACAAGATGCTCTTCATTCTTGACTACAATAATCTGTTATAAGATTTTTTATTAAATCAACAGTATAGGCGTAATCTTTCACCTCCAAATTGTTGGGACACCCTGTATATACAAAAAATTTTTACAAGATGCTCTTCGTTCTTGACTACAATAATCTGTTATAAGATTTTTTATTAAATCAACAGTATAGGCGTAATCTACCACCTCCAAATTGTTGATAGTATATATATATATATATATATATATAAATATATATATATATATATATATATATATATATATATATATATATATATAAAGCTTATAATAAATATACACATAGTATTCTATGTGTACAGAAGATAATTAGTATTATCTATTAATATAGATTCGCTAAATGCAATAGTATTTACAGCGCGTGCGGGAGGGACTACAGTAGCAAACTAGAAAACTAAACTTAAAATTAAAATTGAAAATATAGCTTTAAATAAGTACAAAGCTTGACGTTTAAACTTCAGTTAGAAATTAGAGAAATAGTGGTGTCCAAAGCAGAAAAATCATTATTAAAGTTCACTCATAAACCTCCATATTATATAAGTTTTGAAAGTTTTGGTTTTTCTTGGATGGATATTACTTCCTTGTTAATTGTTTCTTTGTACTCCAGTTCCACTTCAGTACTCTCAGGCTGTTCATTAAAGTATGCTTTTTAGAAACATCCAACATAAAGCCTTTAGCTACAAGTAATTAAAGAATTTTAATCTCAGAACTTTGTTTTCCTAAGTACATCAAGTAAATTTTAAAGAAACTTAAAAGGAACGTTAAATAAATAACCTTAATATTAATTTAGTTATTAATCTTTTTAATTATTTTAAGATTACTTCTTTTCTGAATTTTAGTTAGATATATAACATTCAATTTTCATTTTACAAAATTTAAAGGAGGATTTGTATGTAAATACAATGAAAATTAAAATAGGAAATTGCGCAGTTAGTGGTTGTTCTTGCGGTTAAATCGGTTTTTAAAATTAAAATTAAATGTGCATTGGTACGTGTCTAAACCTCTGTGAATGTACACGATGCGCTCGTACACAATGCATATCCGATGAGTTACATATTAATTCGCAACGTATTCATAAAGCCCACAGCCCAGGGTTTAATGCTAATATCCCGAATGATTACGTACATGTACAACTCTTGTTAATATTAAAATAAGCGCAACGTATTGCATTTACACAAGTGCTAGGCTTTGCGAATTTGTAAGGACACATTATTCTATTGAGGTTTACAATGTAATTTTCTGTCTAACCGGAGCCAATAAGGAATTTATCATTAATGAACAAAATGCTTATGAAGCAAAGAAATTACGTTTCAGTGTTAATAATGCTATTATTTTTGCATAATACGTATTAAATTGTGTTTTTTTAACCCCAAAGCCATATAAACTAGCTAAGCTTTAAATAATTATCTACGTGATCAAATAATTCAAATTTTTCTCGTGGGTTCACCAAATAAGAAGTTTGTGTGGTAAAAGAATGTTTATCAATTGAATTTTGAGGTAGAATGGTATTAGAAAATTGGATTTCCATCCAGCTGCTAAGGGTAAATAAAAATTCCAAATGATCGGTAAACAGATCCTTTATTTAATAAAACGAAAGCTTTCAAGATTTACGTACCTATCTAAAAATATTTTTCTTTTTTTGAGTAAAAGTGGTGGGCGTAATGGCAAACATTTTACAAGCTTAATACGTTCCAATAGCAATAGCAATCGTGAATTAAAAGAGAAAAGTATTCATTGTTAACAAATTCTTACAATCCTAATGTCAACAAAATTTATGAAAATAATACGCAAACAATAAGTCTGCTACAATAATATGATTTGAAGCAGCTACTGAACGTTTATTGTTAATTATCCATATGTCGTCTTAATTTTCGGAACACTCTCTACGGACGAAAGTTAACAATGAAAATGGCGATAATCAGAAAACAAATTTAACAAAGTTTAAACACAGTATAAAATCGGTGCAAAGTTGAGAAAAGCTTCATTCACAACTAAAACCTGTATATACCAATAAAAAATTTGGTATAAAATCTTCGTAAGTACTGCATTTGTACTATGAAGCATCGAAAACAGAATACTTACATTTAACTTTAAATATGTATGTTAAACCGTTGCAATGATGTGGTAACTATACATACTTATTTGGTAAACCATTATCTTCAAGGTGTAGGAAGATTAATAAATTTGCACTATCTTTACCCATGTAAGATAAGAATTTTTAAACATTTTATTTGTTTTTTTTTAAAGCCGGTTATGTATTGTTTCCGGAAAATATCGCAACCTATCCTGTGATTTATAGAAATTAATTTTGTAAAGTAACATGGGTTACTGCGGTTATGTAGGTATATTACCTAATTAGTTTTATTTAATGGACACATGCTCTAATACGACAATTAATCTAAATGGTAACTTAAATTAAAGTTAGAAATGTAAATTCATTTCTACTAAATCGCCATCCATTTAATAATTGATTACCGTCAATCAATAGTGACAAACCCGTGATAGTAGAGAGAGAAACTGTTTCTTTTGTCTGTCGCCCAAACCGCCCTACCGTACAAATAACTCTAATTATAGGACCACCTTCAACCGCTGAATTGAATTCGGAAAGTAATCTTCGCTGCGGTTATCTAGTGCACCCATTTGGAAGACATAGAGGTTCAGCAGTGGCCCACAGACGAGCTGTGCAGTATTGTTTATTTGGGTGTGCCCGAGGAATTTTTGCAGAAATCGACATCCGCATTCATCCCCAAGGGTTGAGAAACGTGTGATAGTTTAATTTGTGTAATGGTGAGGTTAGCTGCTGGCTTCTTTTTGTATCATCAATTTAGCTGTAATCAAAAATAAATATCAGTTTTGGTTAACAGCTTTCTTTTTCAAGCAAAACCTTCCAGGTTTTGAATTTTAGTAAAGTATGTGAGTACCGTAACAAACAAAATACATCCACGCATTAGATCAGCATTAGATCAAGGAGGAACTAAAGAAACTAAAAAATATAAGAAATTATCTACAGCTCGTCCTCATTGACCGCTGACGGTTCTTTTAGCTACTGAAACGCGTTTTATGTTATTGACTGTCTTTGTATGTCACGTGCCATTGCGCTGTACAAATTTCATACTGCAATCATAAGGTAGGCTGGGATGTTAATTGGCCAGACGCCACTTCTAGGATTCTCCCGGGGTCAACTGCTGACGCCGAGAAGTATAAGACTAAAACCGTGTGCGGTATAATCACAGTAATTTATTTTATAAATGAATGTGTTAATACAAAAGATGTGTAGTGAGTTGTGTGCGGTGTATGTACAGGATTCTAGGGAATGTATTGCAGATGAGCACTTGCCTTGTTTTGGTATATACAAAGTATCAAAGGGATTAAAGTATTTAACAAACTGCTGATTCAAATAAGATTCTTTCTTTAATTGAATGATACTTTAAGAGAAGAAAGTTAAGAATGTTTAATGGTAAGAATAGAAGAACTTTGTTAATGAAAAGAGGAAATGGAATTGGAACCTGCACGGATCATTTGAATGTGTGTGTAATTGAGACTAGGCGAATGATGTACAATAATTTTGTATATATATACAAGGAGTTTTGGTTATGTGTAAACGAAAAGTAAATCGGAGTTGTAGAATAAATTGTTCGGAATGTAGGCAACGGGATTACAGTGAGATTCAAAATAATCGAGTAAATGGGTGCTTTCGGGAAGAAATGTAATTGTGGGAGATGAATATAATTTAGATGGCAATGTTGGTGGCTATGGCTTTATTTTGTTTTAAATTTAATACACTATTCGGAGTTGTAACCACCGTCGAAAGTGTTAGTGTTTAGGATCGTTAAGGGAGGCTTACTGGTGTGATAAGTAATTAATTATTCGGGGCGTAACAACCGTCAAAATAACGTTTCTCAACAACCCTTAGGTACTCTCCTCGGCGAAATGTAAACACCAAAAAGACCGTACTAATGTTTGTGTCTTACCATTGTTTGATTGGGTTTAGGTAGAAGTAAGTGATAATGTGAGTTGAGAAGTAATTAAGTATTCGGGGCGTAACCACCCTCAACATGAAGACGTCTCGTCCTGGCAAACTTTAGGTACTCTCCTCGGGAAATGTAAACACAAGAAGACCGTACCAAAGCGTGCTTGTATCACAATTGAGGTTGGGGAAGATGGTTTTCACTGGTAACAGGGATATGAATGATCAGAAAACTTGAATTAGGTTGATATGTAGTGATAACTATGGTTGGGATTCAGGTAAATTAGAAATTATGATAATCAGGATAATGTTTGAGATTCGGGTTCTAATAATAATTAGGAATATTAAGAAAGAATGAATTACAAGTTACAAGTAGTACTGGTCGGGTTAGTCAGGTAAATACTAATGGTCAGGTTAGTAATAAAAGTAAAAGGAAACATTACAAAGTGGAAGTGAAGTTGTAATACGGGTGGTCGGGTATTTCTAGGGATATTTTGTATGGAGTGGGAAGGAGTACACAACTAATACCATTTATTAACAATGGTAATATATTTGTGGAAGTCAATAGGAAATAAGTTTTGATAGGAATTATTTTCTTGGATACGAAAATGTAAGGTAAGAATTTTCAAGATCATTACACGTTTCATTGCAGATAATCCTGATTAAAAAAATTAGGTACTAGAAAAGGTTTCTCGATTCACAATTTTTCCCCAAACGGTTTTGTTTATACTAGCATTTAGTTACCTGCACATCATCACCTGACGCCATAAAATATTTTGTTGATTATCTCCGCTTTATTTCAACATACCCAAATACCACACCTTTACTTAAAATAAAAATTTGATGAAACTATTTGTGCTATATGCCTCTTTACAACTGTTTTCAGAAAATAGTAATAGTTGCGGTTACTTTAATTTGGATACACCTTAATTATGCAATTAAAATGTATTTTTAAGGCATAAAGAAAAAGATTACCATTTCTACATACATAAAGACTAAGCTTGCATCGACTGGGGCTTGTATCTCGATAGCTCAGTTGGTAGAGCGATTCTCTAGCAAGTACATGTCCTAGCTTCAAATCCCACTCAAGGCAACCTTTTTGTTTATGCATTTAAAAAATATGTTAATTACATAATTTACAGATTAACGTCTATATACGTTTGTTGAAAAACAAATAATTTGTATAATTTACTATTGGTATTTGTAATACCAATGAAAATTTCAATATGTCAGTCACGTTGCTATGGTATGTGCGAAACCTAGCGGGTTTACATTCCATAGTATAAATAAGGGACTGTATCTCATTATATATAGAAAACACCATTTCTACGTACATAAAGACTAAGCATGCATCGATTATGACTTGTAACTCGATATCTCAGTTGGTAAAGCGGTACTCTAGCAAAGTACATGTCGTAGGTTCAAATCACCCTCGAGGTAATTTTTTCTTTTTGTATTTAAAAAGTATTTTAGTTACATAATTCACGTGTGAACGTCTATACGTTTGTTAAAAAACAAATAACTCGTATAACACCTTAATGTTCACATATGCAGCTTCTGTGCTGGATTAAAAACAACAGAGCTCTACCGGGAATTGAGATGCTGGGGTTCGATAGTCAAACTAGAAAAATGTTTTCTGCATGAGTTCTCACTTTCATACTGAAATAGACAAACCACCAAAGTTGTGTTTTATTAATGGGAATTAGGTCAAAAATTATATTTATATTTACAAAAGGTGTGATGATACCAAAGCAAGTTTCAATACTATTTTAACGGACCGTGTGACGCTGCAAAATTTTTAGTTTACAACCACATATAATATGGAATAATTGAATAGTTTCCGAATATATCCGACGTGAACCTTACAACAATGTTTCCATTAATACAAAATAATACTCACATGATTTTCTTAATTTTTAAGACTTCCTATGAAAAATTATCCATAAAAAAAGGTCTCTGTATTCTTTTACCTAATGTTACTAGTTATCTAGATAATCACAAAAAATGCTGTTAAAAGGTTATTTATCACATTTCAAATAGGTCCTAAAATTGAATTACCTTTAAAAAAAGGTTTCTACTTTTTTCTGTGAATGGTTTTCGACATAATCACAAAATATTCTTTTTATAAAGTACCCTTCTTGGTGAACCAATTTTAACTAGAATTTGATAGAACCAAGATATTTTAGTAGTAACATTAAATATAAAGTTTCATTAAAATGCGTTGCGCTTCTTTATATTATTGTATCAATTGACACACATGCAAGCATGTTCAAAATGGTCCAGATCGCTTCAAAACTGCTGAAAATGTGTTAAACCATCAAAAACTCATCAATTCTTTTTTTTTCAGAAAAACAATACTTATGCTTTTGATTATAAGAAAATATCTGATAAAAAGAAATCTAAGAATACGTACTAAAACATTGTCTAAATACAAATCATGTGATCCTTAAAATGCGACCAGTTTACAGCTCAACTGATGAAAATTAATTTAGTTTTTACTAAAATAATTAGTATCATTCTCACATTACCTGCCTACAAAAACAGAATAGGTTATTAATATTTCATACTGTAAAGGTTTTTTATGTGTTTGTCAAGTAACAATTATCTAATAAATGTGTTACACTGAATTGTTATTCATTTCTTGTTACCATTAAACATATCTGCAGCTAGCCTTAGTAATTGAACAGTGTGACCGACCTAATTTAATATGAAGCGATGTATAACGGATACAAGTTAATTACATTTACAGAATTAGTTTGTTAACTATCTGCCGATTTATAGATTTTGAGCAGAATTACTGAATTGTAATTGAATTAATTGGTTACTGGAGTACCAGTTACCAACTAAAATTATAAACTGCTAACAATACATATAATTTTCATGTAATTTATAATATTAGAATTAGATCATCTTGTTTAAACTTTGTATGTATCTATGAGGATTATGTCTCCAAAAAAATATTTCTAATAATACATTCGACTTGGCATTAAAATGTGATATAACACGAAAAGGATTTTGATTTTGATTAACACCATTCGAATAACATTCCCTTAATACCTGCTATAATAAAAAGTGACAGAATTTCTAATTTTAATAAAGAAATACTAAACCAAACTAATTATAAAAAAATCATTTTTACTATGACTTTATGACTAACTATTTTTAGAAGAATATGAAAAATGCATTAAATGAGCATGAAACCATTCCAAAGAAGCTCGCCAAAATATAAAAGATTTGGCTCGACGAAAAACTTACCCACCTTCGATAATTTTAGTAAATTAAAAAAAACGAGTGAATGAAAGATAGAATGTAAAATACTTTCATACATCTATTAAATTTTTTAATAAAGAAGTACAAAACCAAACCAATTAAAGAAAAATTATTTTTACTGTGACTATCTAAACCTAGTGTTCTAAGAATTGTGTATGACCCTAATACAGGTTACCTTAAGTTGTTGAATGAAAAATGATTTTTTACTCAATGCTTAAGTGCTAATGGTAGGCAGTTTTCCGTTCAAAAGTGAATAGGGATGTGTACTAAAATTACCTAAGCTAGAAAGCTTCAATTGTATTGTTGCTGTAGACCAAGGTACTTCAAAGAAGTTTACTAATTAATGTTTTTTCTTGAAACCGGCTAGAAATTAGTACTTTTCGGTTTATTTTTAAGTCAGAAAATCTCATTTTATCGGACCGAGTCAGAAAATTATTGTGATAGTCTGTTACAAGCTTTTACCGTACTAATTTTTATTTACTTTCGGGCCTATCTTTAATGAAAGAAATAATAAAATAGTCTAAGATAGTGTTCAATTGATTTCCATAGTAACCGAGTTTTGTATTATTTAAAGTTATAAAATAACTTGACTTACTTTGACGTTTAGTTGAAAACGTGACATTCATTATACAATGGAAATTCAAAATGATTAATTTGATTGTGAATTAATGGAAGATGAAGTTATGCCAGATAAAACTGTTAAGGCGGCTAACAAAGCAACGTTTGATTTATTACTGTCGAAGTCCCGGACACGACATGAACAAACATACCAAATTTCTGAAAAGTGATGCCGGGAAAAGAAGGTAATAAGTAGGGTTGGGCAGACATGCTGTAAAGATGGAGCATATATGATCTAAAATATGCTGCTATAAATGGCTTAAATGTGCTGTATTATATGCTGTAAAAAAAAAAAATTTTTTCCTATAACTCTTTTAAAATGACAAAAATTTAAAAATATTTCTTCATTAAATTTGAGTAACTAAAATACCGACAGTATTTTTTTGCATGGCACCTGAAAAAAAAATAAAATACGTACCTGAAATTTTGTGAAATGTTTTTAATTTTTAATACAAATGATAATTACATTTATAATTGAAGGGGTGGCTGCAATAACCACTTTCTTTACGAAAATGAGATTTTTACTGAATTACCCTTTAAAAAAATAGGCCGATCGTTCCCTGCAACAATCAGGCGTCTCCATATAACAGTAACATAAATGACAACGTTATTGGAGCTGCCTTGCTTTCGGTTTGCAGCAAGAACCGGGCAGCTCCTAGAGCTGCCTGGTTTTTGCACTTAACTGTTGGCAAAATTGATGGAAAATATAGAAATATTAAAATATGCATAGAATATAAAAAATATCGATTTCTTTATATATTTTCGTAGTTTCCTTTCAATCTTATGTAATAATATTAATATTAGTTTATTTATAAGCACCTTCCTAATACGGTCTGGTTCATTTTCTCTCTTAGGTACATACGGCGCCGCCGCGCGCGCAAGCGCGCTAGTTGCTCGTTCGGTCGTGCAACATCACTTTGTTTTATTGCAGATCTACGTGTTGTTATAAGTAGACACACACTGTTGTAACGATTTGTATTGAATAATTTAGTATTATTTATATTTAAAATGTCAAGTGAACTTAGTTCAAGTGAAAGTGAACCGTTTCAACAATCGTCATCGGATTTCGTTCCCGATTCCGAATCAAGTGAGAGTGATGAAGATCAACCTGCTGTAAACAATCTTGATGCAACCAATGTTACCAGTACGTCTGGGCTGGTTGCAAATAAAAAATCTAAAAACAGAAGCAGTATGTGGATGCGAAACCAAAGAAAATTAAAAAGAGTTAAGGGTGAAGAGTACAGTAATGTTAAAGGAAACCCAGTGGAAAGGCGACGTAGAGGAGTTCCGTGTCAGTTCCGGTTCAAATGCTTTGAAGGCATAAGCGAAGAAACGCTTGATGAAATGTTTAAGTCTTTTTATGAAATTGGCGATAAAGAGCAACAAGATTTCTATTTAGGTAAGAAAAAGTTATTCAGATGTATATTGTGAAATGTCCATGAACTTCAAGAAAACTGACTAAATTAATGCTGCCAATAAGTTTCCCGTTTTTATGATATCCTAGGTCACTCTGGGCAGTGGCGTAGCTAGCATGCGTGGCACCCGGGGCGAATACCCCAAACTTTAAAGACAAAAAAAAAGTTCTTCTTGTATAGAACATTATTGTAATTTACTTATCTTTTTTCTGGGGATTTTTAATGGTGTATTTAAATTATACAATCTAAACGTTTCGATAACACTTACAGTTATCTTCGTCAGTAGTAATATTTATAAGAATTGTTAAAGATGTTGTAAACAATTTTGTCAAAGTTGAAAAATTAAAACATAAACATCAGCCTGCTATTAATACAACAGTTTGAGAAACGTAAAAAGCCAACTCTAAAAAATTAAATTTTAAATTTTAGTAAAGAATAACTAGAGGTCATTAAAAATTAAATATTGTTAAACTGCCTTAAAGATGACAAACCAGAACACTCTCTACGACGAAAGCTAACAATGGAATTTGTCAGCCAAAAACACATTTAACAAAATTATGATGTAAGTGTAAAGTTGTGAAAAACTTCAATTTGAAAATGATAAAAGCATTCACAAATCCAAACATCACATCAAATAAAATAACCTAGTTAAATCTAACAAAGAGATATCTTTATCAATAATTGGAAGTGTTATTAACAATGAAAAGCACAATGTAAAACGTTTTTTGTAATTTTTAATTTTAATTTAATTTCAACTACTTATGCTAAATTATAGTGCTGTGGTAATTTAACATATAATTGGTAAAGCATTTACTACAAGGTCTAGGAAAAACACAGCAAAAACCCTAGACATACCAAAAGCTAAAACTAAAATCAAAATTAAGACGTATCATTATGCTTTTTTTTTAATTATAAGATGCCAAAACCTATTTAAACGGAGATTTTCTTCTTGTCTACTAAAATTATTAGGGTGTTTATATATTTCAATAGCTTCACGTTGCAAACGAACATAATAATGAGTTTGTCTTGACAATATTTCCATATTGTCAAATTTAATGTCATGATTTAGATTATTCAGGGCATGGTCAGCCACAGCAGACCTCTCTGGTGGACCTAATCTACAAATTCTCATATGTTCTTTGCGTCTTGTATCAAAGCTACGTTTTGTGGTTCCGGTGTAGACTTTTCCACATGAACAAGATAACTTATACACTCCAGAAGATGATAAAGGGTTTGACGCATCTTTAGGTGATCTTAAATGCTCCTTAATTTTTCTTGTAGGTTTAAAAATAGTCCTAATGCCATATTTAATTAGGATCTTTTCAATTCTATTTGTAACATTAGCTATAAAAGGAAGAAAAGCAGTACCAACGTTAAGAACTGGCTTTTCTTTAAGGTTACGCCTAGAAGGTGTAATAACATTATTAATATCTGTAAGTGAATATCCATTATCTTGTAAGGAATTTCTTAAATATTTATATTCATCCTTCAAAAATTCAGGGTCACAAATTGGTTTTGCTCGATCTACTAAAAATTTAATTATACTAATTTTTGACGTGGATGTTGGTTGGATAATTTATGAAGGGATCTATCAGTGTGTGTCGGCTTTCTGTAACCCTTAAAAGATAGTGAATTATTATTTTTAGATATTAATATGTCAAGAAATGGTAAACTTCCATTGGTTTCTTTTTCCATGATAAATTGAATACTAGGATGTACACCATTTATAAAAACCAAAAACTCATGCAGTGCTTCTTCTCCATATTTCCAAATAACAAATGTGTCATCTACATATCTATACCAAACTGAAGGTTTTTTAGGTGTATTTTGTAACGCTAATGTTTCAAATTTTTCCATATAAAAATTAGCAATAACAGGACTAAGGGGACTGCCCATTGCTACACCTTCAATCTGTTCATAAAATTTACTATTCCACTGAAAATAAGTTGTGGTAAGACAATGCTGAAAAAGAATGGTTATGTCCTTTGGAAAAAGATGCTCAATGTATTCAATCGTTTCTTTTAGAGGCACTTTTGTAAAAAGTGAAACAACATCAAAACTAACCATTATATCACCCTCTTCAATTTTGAAACTATGCATTTTTTCAACAAAGTTGGCAGAATTTTTAATGTAATCGGTTTTTCCTATATGAGGTTGTAATAAAAATGTAAAATGTTTTGCAAGGCTATATGTAGGAGAACCAATTGCACTAACAATAGGCCTTAAAAGAATATTAGGTTTATGAATTTTTGATAAACCATATAGTTTTGGTGAAATAGCTTCAGAGTTAGTTAGTTTCTTTTTTATTTCTTCAGGAATAGATGATAATTTAATAAGCTCTTTAGTTTTTAAAAGAAACTTTTTTGTTGGATCCTTTGGTATTTCACGATAAGTTTCTGGTCCCAACCATTGTACTACCTTCATGTTATAATCGTTCATATTTAATATAACAGTTGCATTACCTTTAACTGATTTTAATATTATTATACTTTCATTGCGTTTAAGATCTAGTAAAGCACGTCGTTGACGAAATGATGAGTTACTCTTTGGAGGTTTTGTTTTACGTAATATGTTAACGGTGTTATATCTAACTTCATTAGCCGCATCAAAAGGTAATAATTTAATGGGGTTTTTGATGTTGGAAATTATATCTTCAATTATATCTTGGTGTTATCGCAAAATTATTGATTATAAAAAAACAGTTATAAACCTTTCTGATAATGTTGTTTCAGATTATGCTATTGAAGCGCTTTCTAAAGGAGGGAATTTAAAAGAAAAGACTGCTTTAGCTAAGGAAGATCCCACAGTTGAAGTCATGTCATTTGATTTTGAATAAAACATGCCCCTGCCACATGTTCATTCTTTACAAACGCCAGTTGTGGTTTTATCCATTTTGCATCCATAAGGGCAGCGTTTCCAAGAGTTACTTTTATGTTTTTGATGAAATAACGGGTCGGAAATCTACAAATGAAGTGATAAGCTGCTTACATCATTTTATTAATAACTACATTGACCCTCAGGTAACAACCCTTTACCTTTATAGTGACAACTGTACCGCGTAGAACCAGAACTCCGTTCTTGTTCAGTTTTGGCAATCTCTTCTGTTACAAAGAAGATTCAAGAGAATAAGACATCGTTACCCAGAATCTGGGCATAGCTTTTTGCCCTGCGACGGGTCTTTTGCTCTGTCGAAAAAGAAAAAAGGAAGAAAGAAAGGATTTATCTGCCAGAGGAATGGAGTCGCATGATTAAAAACACAAGTAAGAAATTTATTGTTAAAACCGTTACGCAAGATATGATTTTAAACTATAAAGAAGTTCTTGTGCCATTGTTTAAGAAAAGCAATATTAAAAATAGTTCTGGTGCAAAATTCACCCTATCGAAATATAAAGTTATAGAGTTCAGTGATGAACATAAGGAAACTGTTACGTGCTCAGAGTCAGCGAATGGTTTAGTCACTAAAGATTTTGTTCTTCTAAAGAAATCTTGTACCGATTTTTCCAGAAGTAAGGTTTATAATGCCCCATTGCCTTTAAAAAAGGATAAGCTATTAAATGTTATGGAATTGGCCAGATAATATGTTGGCAATGCTGAAATGTGGTACTACGAACAACTTGTACCTGCAGAGACACAAGAATGCCAGACATCTGGCATTTTATATTCCATTTCTTAGTTTGTTTTTTTTTATAATATAATAAGGACATTTTATTTAGTTCCTTTTCTTTTGTATCCAAATCATGCATAAATAAACGCAAAATAATTTTTTTTTGTATATTTTTGGCAAGAAACAGGCAGCTCCAATTATTTTTATGTTCATTTATTAAAACATAGTATTGGCAATATTTACAAAAACTGCGTGAAAACTTCTCTTTCTATATGCTTTATCGCAGAAAAAAGAAAATCATATAGAAACAAAGTCTGAATTTTTTTTTCGATTTCCCATAGATTTGTAAAAATCGAGCTGCCTGGTGATTGCAGCCACCCCTTTAATTTATAAAATGTAGTTTTTAGTTACACTAATAAAGTTAATAAATCTAACTAGAAACAATAAAAATACAGATACAGCAGAATCTGTTTACTTGTTTCAATAAACAATCAAGTGTTTTTCTATATTATCCACCAGAAAACGTTGACGATTTTCTTGTAATATATTTTTATACATAGAAAAACTTCTTTCACAATCACATGATGTTACAGGACAATATTTAAATAAATCTGCCTTTGGGGTAGCTAAATTTTGTTCAATGTCCTCCGAACCGGAAAAGTTTCCATCTAAAATGCCTTTTATGGATTTAAGTGTCGACAACCCCGATTTTTTTTAAATAAATCACTTAATTTTGTGGATATTTTTTTGCATGTATCACTTTTATTTGCGTCTATAGTTCTTTGAAAGTCTTGAATTAAGTCTAAAGATTCCGTTAAAAGTAAATTTTGTGTCTCCAATTTCTTAATTATGTCGGGAATATCGGAAAAATGCGATTTTATATACAACAACGGCGAACTTAATTCACAGTTTTTTAGAACACTTTGACAGTCCGCTACAGATTGAGCACAACTCGGATCGAAATCATTCACACTATTTTTGAATTCTGCATAGTGTTCACAGTAATACAGAGCAGCTCGATCCAGGTTCCCCATCTGGTCAAAATTGGTTGTGGGGGCAAACCAACGTCTTTTAATTTTTCACGGAAGGTGTCAATTCTGGCTGGAGCTTTCAAGGAAACGTTTCTTCCCGTGTTAATTAATGAATTTACCAAGGGAAATTCAATCCTAGAAACTTCGGCAACGCAATTTAAGGCATGTGCTAAGCAAGTTGTATGAACCAGATTTTGTTAAAAAATTTGTAAGTTCTTAGCCTGCTTTATTCATATATGCAGCACCATCGGTCACCATATACAAAACTTTCTCTGTTGAGACTTGTTGCGGTACATACAACAGGGCAAGTATTTCATTTAAAATCTAGACACTGTTAAATGATTGGTTTTTCCAATTCTTTAACAGCAACCAAGTAGTTGTTGGAAGGGTTGCCATTCAAAACACCAACGATGAAGTTTGCAATGTATCTTCCTTTGGTGTCTGTAGTTTCATCCACGCTAAATCAGATGTAGTGGCCTGAAATCGAATTTCTTATTTTTTTAAGCCGGGAAACCGCAGTTCGCTTTGTATATTTTTCAATGGAATGTTGCAGGACACCATCATCTTGCATAAAACCTTATTGAAATTGTTCGAGTGTTCGTTTGCATTTACATAGCTGGGAAGTAATTCTTGCGCAGGAGCGTTTTCAACGCTAGCTTTTCGTTGTGGTGGCGCAGTACGTACATGCTGATCCAGTTGAAATTTTTTGACAACGGCGATCTATCAATAAAATTCTCTTAGAAATAAAAGATTTCAATATCAATAACTATCCAAGATAGGAAAAAGAAGAAATTAATGTAAATGTAAAAAAAACAACATCTGAAGCTATTAAAATTTTTGATAAGAATATTAATAAGCAGCCGGAATATAAAATAAAATAATTCATTAAATAAATACACGAATCTTATTTGAAGGACGACATTGTAAGAGTAGGTTTAAATTTTACAACTATCTACTGGATACATACCTGTTTTACGCACACACAACAAAACACTACAGTTCCATCATACTTGAAACACTTGTATGACTTTAACTACTTTTTAATAAGCTCCGATTGCGAACTACCGACTTTCGGCATTTTGTTAAGATATTCACAACCGCACAGTTCGATAACCACACTAAAACTAAACTTTTTGCTGCATTCTGCAGATTTGAATTACCAAGAATTTAACTAATGAAATAAGTACACAGGATAAAGGATTAAGTATCCCAGGTAAGGTTATATTGTTTTATTGTTACCGCTAAAAACAGAAACGTGAATTTCTAAGAAATTTGACATCAGCAGTTTATAAAAAGCATATTTATTTCAGTTAAAATTATAATGCGAAATTTTACTGTAAAAAGGCATTTTCATACCCTGAAAGTTCAATATAAGCACTTTCATATGCCATATGCTGTAAACCTTCAATATATGCAAAATATGCATAATAAAATGCGGTTTATATTAAAGTAAACATTGTAAAACGCGAAGAATCGAAAAATTAGCTGATTATGCTCAATAGGTAAAAATATGTAAATATGCATTTACCCAGCCGTTGTAATAAGCATTTTAAAGAATGTATTATTGGCATATTTGTCAGAAAAATCAAACAGGCTAAAATTGTCTTCGTTGTGGAGTTTATATTCGATGCTGAAGGCCATGCTACGTTACAGAAGAAATATCGACATAAGCAAATATGCTAAATTATCAGCGTTCATGAAGAAAAAATACGTAGGGTATAAAGCAAAGAAATCAAGAGTACTTAATAAAGAGGATATCGACAAGTTCTTAGTAGAAGCTTCAGACGAACAATATCTAATGACTAAAGTTTTGTAGATTATGGGTTATACTGAAGCATGTCGTCGAGAAGAAATCACTAATATATTAATTGACGACATAGAAGACAATAAAATATGCTTTTGATTAAAATTCCAAACACCAAAACGAACAATTCAAGATCATTCATTATTAATGAGGAGAAAGAGATATATTTGTATAGGAAGTGTATAGCGCTACGCCCGACCAACGTTCCTCATGTACGACTCTTTATTAATTACAATAAAGGAAAATGTAATTAACAACCTGCAGGCATACATACTGTAGGCAATGCTCCTTTCAAAATAGCTATATTTCTGAGATTGTCAAACACAAAGGAATACACAGGCGTAGTTCGGCAAATTTTCTGTCTAATGAAGATGCAGACATCATAAACTTAAAACTACATGGTGGTTGGTGTTCATATCTCAAGCTGCTGAAGGCTACATTGAGGAATCAGTTTAGAATAAGGTTGATATAGCTAACAGAAATCAAAACGCAGGTAACGAATAATTTTGATATACCGTGCTTACAGATAAGTAATGCTAATAACTGTACGTTTAATATAACTATTCAAAAATAATTTTTATATTTACAAAAAAAAAATTTACGATTGTTACAAAAATTGTCAAAATTAGTTAATGAAGAGTTCTTGTTATATTGCTTCAGCACCCGTGCCATCACCCGTACCCGCGCCCTCAACCCACGCAACCCACATCACGTACCCTCATCTTCTACCGCAACCGCTATCCACATCCGCACCAGCCCCCGCACCCGCATCAGTACCAGCACCTGCACCCGCACATACACATGCAACCGCACACGCACTCGCACCGGCAGCCGCATCCCAACCCCCCTCTCACCAACACCCGCACCCGTGCGCGCACCCGCGCACGTATACGCACCCTCCAAAGCACCCGCACACCCAACTGCACCCACACCCGCAACCTCACACGCACACGCACACGTAAACTCATACGCACGCGCACACGCACACACACACGCACTCGCACACGCACGCGCACGCACACGCACAAGCGCGCACACACGCACACACACAGGGACACGCACACGCGATACTTGACCAAATGTAAAATGAGTTAAATGGTCGATTTAGCGATAAAAAAGTCGATTGCATAATCTTTTGTACCTACATATGTATACGGGGTGTTTCGGTGAAATTGGGCCAAGGTTAAAAGGACAGTGCCTCTCTTATAAGTTGAAAAAAATTTTCTACCCAAAATGTATTTTCGTTTAAAAGATACAGGGTGTCAAAATTTAATGAGATATAGCAGTTTTTTGTTATAACTCGTGTAAATTTCAATCGATTTTGATGAAACTTGCATGAACAATAAACAAACAATAATCTTGAATTTGGCTATTTCAGGTTTTTTAGATGTCCTTCAGTGGCTTAGATATTCAGGGTTGACACCACTTTTCCCTCTCTATCTCTCCATTCACGCCACTGCATTTTTGTTCAAATCTCTTTTTTAGTTTTATTTTAATTTTGAAGAAGAAATGGCTTTTAAAACATTTTGATTAGAAGCTTATTTACAGAGATATTTCGTTTTGTTAACTCTCCATGGACTTTGGGACTTTGTAATTTAGAACAAAAATTAGCAGTTGCAATTTTTTTACTAAAGATTAAAGATTAAACAAAACAAAATAAGAACAATAGCATTTTTGAAATAATTCTAAAAATAATTATTTAAGCAATATTAACTGTTTTTAATAATAAGTTTAGTTTTGTATCCAAAACTAGATTTATTATTTTTTATAATAAATGTTCAAGTTGTCGCCCTTTCGCATCGATACAGGCTTGTCATCCCCTTAACATTGAATTCTGTGCACCAAGCCATCGAGATCATCAGCAGGAGGGGCATATACTTTAGATTCCACATATCCCTAAAGGAAGCAAATTAATAGGTGTTAAATTGAGTGATCTAGGAGTCTAGTGGAACGGACCACCACGTCCAATCCAACGATCTGGATGTGTGTTATTTAAATAATATCGGAAACAAATGTTTCAAATACTAAAGGAATTTATTATAAGTTAATAATAATTTTTAACTAAGGGAATTTAATCACAGCGATTGGGTCGGAAGCTCAGTCGGTCGGTTAGGCACTTGCGTGGGTGTGTGGCTGGCGTAGATACACAGGTATTAAGTTATAATATTAGTTTTAGTAATTGTACACAGTAACTTAACTAACGTTAAGATTTAAAATTAGTTCGTAGTCAAAATGTAAAACCGCTGCCAAATTATCCGCCATAATACTTTTTCATATATGTAAATAAATAACTTCAAAGCCCAAATACCTGTATTTGAGTCATATCGGTGTTTAAACACGATAATTCCCGATTTTTGATCCGCCATTTTGAATTTTTTTTGACAAATGATTTATTCTTAGCGATCTTAAAAAACCCCAATACCCCCCTTTCAAAAAAATTTTGCACCCCGCCACTGGCAGTTTTTAAAATTTTTTTATTTAGATAATGTTTTACAAATTAAAAACCCCCAATACCCAACTTTCAAAAAAATCGGTTGATAAATTAAAAAGCATGATAATCCCCATTTTCATCCGCCATTTTGAATTTTTCATTTTGACAAATGATTTATACTCAGCGATATTAAAAACCCTTAATACCCGACGATAAATTAAAAAATGCACAATTTTGTACCCTAAAAACGGCGCGCCACTGGTTATTCTTTATTCTGAATTTATACAAAAGGTATTAGTTTATTTTTTAGTTGTGTAACATTTTAAAATTTGAAGCAATAAATTTTGTTACTTTTCTAATCACCTAAAAATTCCCCGCAACTGGTTGGATTTTGCTCATCAATGAACTTGATATCTCGCACACTCACACACAGGTTTTATTTTCTAAAAATGTGTTTTCGTATTGTCTAGGCCACAAAATGTCGAGAAGTATAAAAAGTGTTTAAAAATTTAAACCGATTACATAGATTTCTCTTTATACGTACGTATATGAGAAAACAATATGAAACTATTAATTAGCATAACATGTAAATATTTAGAATTCAATATTTGTAAATAGTCACATCTGTGGGGGAAATAATGAAGTAGTAAAAGCCAATCTTTATTGCAATACAGGTTTCTGTAATTTATTACAGGAATCGGTAAGGAAACAGGAATCTTCTATTTTACCCCAATAAGGTACTTTTCAAAAATTATCTATCTATGGTCAACTTTCTATCACCTTTAGGTGATATGAACACTTTCGCTGCAGGCATCTTGAGAGTAACTGGAAAAATTTGTTGAGGGAGTGATTTATGGTTTTATTGAAAGTTACCTAATTAAGGGATCAAACCATAATTACCCGGCAGTCGAATTTATCGGAATTTGAAAGCATTTTGGTTGTGTGATATTTCTTCAGCGCAGGGGATGAAAACTTTAACAATATACCAGAAGCAGAATCATCACCTAAAAGCCCTTTGACGAAGGTAATTTATATATAATATCTATTGGCTAACTAACATTATTCTTTCCCTTGGTGTTTTTCGTTTTCTTTTTTTATACAAGTTTACCGTTTTCTTTTTGGTTTTCCTTTGACCGGATTTTTCGTCTTTGGAGTTTATTATTTTCGTTAATCATATTAATATGATAAGTAATACACCCACACAACTCATTTAGTGTAATTTGAAGTTGGAAAATTTTATAGATAAATGATAAATGATAAACGCACGAAAGCTCATGTGCACCTAAAGGGACCGCTAGCTAACCATAAGTTGAGTACGTTTTGAGATTTACAATCAGCTGTATATACAGGTCAGTGATCGGAGTTACACCAGTGGATTTTGGGATTAATTAGTATCATCTTTGTGCTGCAACTAAAAATAGGTTTTTCAATTATAAATAATTGTTTCATGTTTACAGTTACCTAGTTCTCAAGTCGTTGTATCCATTAAGTTCAAAAGTTGATTAGTTATTGGTTTGATAAAATAAACTTGCCGAAATTCGAGTGGTTCATTGTAAATTAGTTTTGATAGAATTGTCTAAATTACTTAACCACAAAGTAGTCCATTCTATGTAAATTAAACCGCATGCAAAACCAAATTAAGATCAAAACAACTAAAAGTCATGCAGCAATCATTTTATGTTAATTATATGTAGAATATAAGTAACTGTTAATAAATACTGCTTGCAAAATAGTGTCGGGAATCGTTGCCACGTTGAAATTTTTTTATTAGCTTTCATTGAGAACTCGCTGCGTTTTCATTAAGCAGATAGGCGAGAACTACATGCATTACACAATAAAAAGTCGAATTGTGTATGTACCTGTACAAGGCGTCGTAACATTACTGTATCATAACATATAAGGAGAATTTAAAAAAAGGAAAAATGAAATTAAGATGTATGTAAAAATATTTCCTGTAGGTTCATTTGCATCATTTACATTCTCCATATTACTACCCTCATCTTTATGTACATTAGTACTATTTACTAGATCATTGGAATAGTACTTTTTGACTTAATTGGTGAAAATTATTGAAAATAGTAATCCCTGAGTTTTAGTTGTGGATTAATAATTACCCTCAAGTAACAATTGTGAATGATTGTGTGTGTGTATGTGTATGTGTATGTGTATGTGTATCTGTATGTGTATGTGTATGGGTATGTGTATGTGTACGTGTACGTGTACGTGTACGTGTACGTGTACGTGTACGTGTACGTGTACGTGTACGTGTACGTGTACGTGTACGTGTACGTGTACGTGTACGTACGTGTACGTGTACGTGTACGTGTACGTGTACGTGTACGTGTACGTGTACGTGTACGTGTACGTGTACGTGTACGTGTACGTGTACGTGTACGTGTACGTGTACGTGTACGTGTACGTGTACGTGTACGTGTACGTGTACGTGTACGTGTACGTGCACGTGTACGTGTACGTGTACGTGTACGTGTATGTGTATGTGTATGTGTATATGTGTGTGTGCGTGTGTGTGTGTGTATGGGAGAGTGGGTGGGGTGGGTGTGTGCGTGCAAGCATGCGTGCGTGCGTTTGTGTGTGTGTGTGTGTGTCTGGGTGGGTGCGTGTTTGCGTGCGTTTGTGTGTGTGTGTGCGTGTCTACATGCGGGTGTCCATACGTGCGTGCGTGGGTGCGTGCGTGCGTGCGCATGCTTGCGTGAGTGCGTGTGCGTATGTTTGAAAATAAAGTTAATGTTTACCCCTCAATTAAAGGTAAGGTTTAGGTCGTTGAGAGGGACTGAACTAAATCATGTGCACTTTCTTGGTCAAGTGTGCGTGAATTTAGGTAAGAATCAGTGGCGCCCCTATTCCAAAGGGACATCTATTAAGTTTGTGAAGGAAAGAACCGCACGCCCTCATCGGATAACCCAAAGAAAAGGGCATAGCGACAATTATCTTTATCGTACCTCTCATAGGTTTGACTGAACTTTGGCTTAATTGGTCACAGTTCAGGCATTGGTAAGTTGCCCCTAGATTGTAAAAAGGTGTAATAAAGGACACCACTTAATTTTTTTTTATATCACCTTTAGACGAAGAGAAGGGATACGTCACAGGAGGAGATACTATATAGTTAAAATAAGGTTGGAAACAGTCCAAGAAGGGAATGGGTCCTGCTACGAATTTGCGCCTAAGCCGCAATGGTAAAGAAACAACTACTGGTAGTTTATCAGAATTCAGTTTAATTTGACCATACATTCATACCCTAAATCGGTGCTATCATTAAAGCTACATACAATATAATTAATAACACAATCTTGGTACAGCTCCAATAGTACGGATAGATAATTGTATCAGTTTATAAATAATAATAAACACTAAAACAATCGTTATCGTAAGTTTGGATAGCTATACGGTTTGTGAACAAAATTTAGAAAATCCTCTGTCGGAAATATCTATTTAACGAAACGTAATAGTAATACACTTACCTTTCTGGATACTGCTATACCTATAATATAACCAAAAAAAAAAAAAATTAAATACTATACAATACTCAAAACCCAAAAATATCATGTGCTGTCCGACATCCAGCGTTGATCCTAGAAATCAAAGACACAACACATAATCAAAATCAAATAAGCAATAAATCGTAGTTCTGGGAAGAACTCTCCTTAAAATTACCGCATTAGTGTTAATCCAAACGAATATTGAATTTTATACCTGATATAAATAACCAGATAACGTATGTCTCAAAAATTTTGGCAGAAAATATTATATTCAGTTTTATAAACAAATATTTTTTATTTAAAGTTATAGCTATGAAACATAATTAATAAGCTTATGATTAACAAAATTGAGTACTTAAATTAAATGAAGTGAACCATGATCTTCAACAAGGCGCAGTTTTCTACGAACATTTCGCATCAGGTGATGGGCGGCTGTAAAATCTACCTCTCGAAGTTTTCTGTAAATCCTCCGTGTTAACTGTTCTTAATTTACGGCTTGCCATCGTCCATCATACACATTTCAATTCAAAAGTGCCCATAATTCCGTTATCTGACGGTCCTGAGGTAGATTTAGGGGGGTTGTCGTTTTGTGGTACGAATGGTATGTTATGAGCGTTGAGCCAGTTCTGAGTTTCCGTGGCGTAATGACTTCGTGCCAAGTCTGGCCAAAACATTATATCGTCTTCAGTATGCTGTTCATAAATGAAATCGTTCAGTTTCACCAGGCAATTCTGAATATAGCGCTGACTATGCAGCGCTTTGCGTATTACACTCCCACATAAGGCAGCGATATCCCTTTTATAGAAATCGCGCACCAGAGTAAAATTTTATCAGCAAATTTTGCCATTTCCTTATATTTAACATTCTGTGGGTAGTTTTCTATGTTATCAGTATAGAAACCATCGTTGCCCTTAATTTCTGAGTTACTTAGTGTCAAATATTTTTCATCATCAATAACAATGACTTTTTTGTTGGTAAAATGTATTCACCCTAATTCCCGACATCATCGTGGTACCCATGCCAACTGATTTGGCGTATATTTTGCACATTTTATTATTTTTCGATATTCTTGGCCATTCTTAACCAATTTCCTCCAAACTGTATCTGTAGAAGTTCTATACCCCCTTGCTAATTTCCTAACCGACATTCCAACCTTACTTGTTACGCTTCTTACTAACCTGTGTACTCTGGCTTGGGTAAAACATCTGGATCTTTCAGTTTCTGGGAGATTTATACGTGGTATACCTTCTTCACAATCTGCTATTCTGCAATGAACGGTTCTGCGGGAAATATTTTGATTTGCGAATATGAGAACTATTTCACGCTTAGGCATTTGCCCAACTGGACTGTAAATACTTTTACGAAGGTCTAATGTGTAAGCCATTTTAGTACAACTGATTTCTAAAACTGAACTGTCAAAGTGAAGAAAAACCTTCAGAGAATTTTTGTTCCTAAAGCCAATCTAATATTTTATCTTTTTTTTAACACAAAATCAATTTAAGTTTAATTGACAGCACCAAAAAAAATGAAGCATAAATTTTGACACAGCACACAGGAAGGGTTAGTGTGCTACTACTTCTATAAGCATATATCTAAAGCGTAAGCTAGAACTCTTACAATTGTCAAACAGTGTGTAGCAAATACGCATAACCCAGTGGCTGAGAGCCGAAATAGGTATTAGAAAAAAATGGAATAGCTTCCTTATTATGATAGCGTTTGTTGACACGTATAGTTGTGTCGTAGAGAATTATACTAATAAGACACATAAACATGCATTAACCATTAGACATCATGAATCTGTAATATACAGGGTGAATCTTATCTAATCCGCCAAAATTAAAGAAGTCCTAGAACTCATCATTCTAAGCAAAAAAGTTCATATGTACATGGGTCCGGAAATGCTTCGTTTCCAAGATACAGGGTGTCAAAGTTGAAAAAAAAAATCGCATTTTCTTCAATATCTTTCGACTGTTTCGAAATAGTTTCATGAAATTTCGTATACGGGGTTTTTTTGGGATGACAAATTCAAATTTGTGGTCCATTTAGTTGTGGTTTCTAGAGGCGCCGCAACATTTTGACCACTTTAAATCTTTGCAACTTTTTGTGCTACACTGTATGCCATTTTGGACTAAAAAATCGATTCTCCTGTCTTTTCTGCTACAAAAGGTATATCTTAGTGAAGTCGCTAGGAGCAACCCTTTCCGAGAAAAATCCAACATTAAAAAGAAAAGAAAAAATTAATATTAAAAGTATACATGTTGTATGTCTAGGCATTCTATCGTATTTAATTATGGATTTTTTATTAAAATTTTATTATCAATGAACGCAAAGAGACAGATAAGTACATAAGTAAACAAGTAAGTTACTTAGTAACAATTAAAAATTCCTATTGATAAACCTGTCAAAAAAATACCCTCCGAAAATGTGTATGTTTTAAAAGCGTTTTTCTCGGAAAGGGTTGCTCCTAGCGACATCACTAAAATATACCTTTTTTTAGAAGAAAAGATAGGAGAATCGAGTTTTCTAGTCCAAAATGGCATACAGTGTAGCAAAAAAAATTGCTACGATTTAAAGGGGTCGAAATCGTTGCCGTTGGCGCCCTCTAGAAACGACAACCAAATGACCACAAATTTGAATTTGTCATCCCAAAAAAACCCCGTATACGAAATTTCATGAAACTATTTCGAAACAGTCGAAAGATATTGAAGTAAACGCGATTTCTTTTTTCAACTTTGACACCCTGTATCTCGGAAACGAAGCATTTCCGGACCCATGTACATATGAACTTTTTTGCTTAGAATGATGAGTTCTAGCACGCCTTTAATTTTGGCGCATTAGATAAGATTCACCCTGTATAAGCAGTTTATTTCACAAAAGTACAAATATGAACATATATTGTGAAGCACTCTGTATAGTAACCGCTGAATTATGCAAATGTCAAAGTTCAGATTATAAACAGATGTTTACCTCCCAAAATAGTAGATATAATGATATAACAGTTCTGTAAATGCACTACAATTTTTGTGAATATGCAAAGTTATAATACATGAAGATAGTAAAAGATTGAAGCTAGACTAGCAGCTGTAAGCAATGAGCTCTTGTGTGAGTATAACTTGGTAAATTTTCACTAAACCTTGACTAAACATTTACGGTTGTAGGTACATAACCTGGAACATTCAATGTTCCAACGAAAAGTTTAGAGAACAGTGATATATTTATAACTGTAAACCGTTATAGTAACGAGCCACTCTTCAAGTACTTCACAGCTTAACTAGAACAAATGTCTATATAACGAGAGCTTTGTCATGTAGGAATAACAATAAAAGAAACTCACCCATATGTTGCTTGTGTATAACTACTTAACCGAGTGTATTACTAGACATAAACCTATTTGTTCTTAGGGAGAGGATGGCCCGATGTGAAGTAACAGCCAGAATGTACCTTCGACTTAGTTATCGGTGACTATTTCTAAGTTATACAATAATTCGGAAGAACGCTGACCAGGTACAGGTGTAGAATCGGTTACAGCAGTATCTTGTGTAGACGAAGGACGATAAAATAGTCAATATAAAGAAGAACATCCTGCCAGGATGTGAAACTTTTGTTAAGAAACTTTATATCCGTAGAAACGAAAACTAAATTACTTAGTATAGTTTTAATAACTGTGGAGATTTAAAAAACCATCACTACGCTGCATGTAACTTTTATTAAATAATTTTTTATAAAAATTACAGAGAGAAATTCTCCAACTTACCTAGTTTCTAAAAACGCAATTTTTGCCTTCACAAAATAGCGTTCTTTTTCAGAGGAACTTAGTCTAAAAAGAAGTCACCTGATAATCATAAATTTCCGGAATTATCACATTTTTAAGTTTATTTGAAATTCTATTGTCACGCACCATGTTGCGAAATTCCTTATAATTGAAGCCAACGTGTGTTTCCTACACAGCAGGCATAAAAATTCTCAAACCCGCTCTAAAACCCAAAGTTAGTTTAACAAAAATTCTATATTATAAGTGGTCTCATATTGGTTGAGTTAATCGGCCTTTTTCCACAGTTGTAGCGCGATGTTTTGGAAGCGGCTTCTGCTTCCATTATCAGGATTAGTCCCGAGAAGGATTGTTTCGCACTTGAGTAGAATTCATGTGTTATGCTTTTTCCCAAGCACTTGACTACTCTGAGATTCGAACTTTGGTATCTTCCACTTACAAGTCTGACACAAACGCGGAGCCACTGAGTAATCCAATATAAACTCTGTAGTTCTTCTAGCGCGATGTATGTGGCTTCTTTTAGTTTCCGGCATGTTGTATTCTTGTCCTCTGCCACTATTTGTGTGTTATCCCTTGGGTGAAGTGGTCTTCGTTCCAGACATGCCCTTGCGGACATTGTTCTTATGTTCTTGAATTCTCACTTTGAGTGGTCTACTGCTCTCTACTATGCATGGTCTGTCGAATTCGCATGGTAAGTTGTATGTACAATTCTTGAAATTCTGATCTTCATTGTGTAGTTTGGTTTGGGTTAGTATTACCCTGAACGTCCTGATCGATTTGAAGGCAGTGAATACCTTGTATTTGCTGCCTATCCTTCGAATTTTGCCCGAGGTATATATGGTATTTTCGCTGTATACCTGGGTTCTTCTTTTCCGGTTACCCTTTCCCTGTTTAGGTTAGGTGTTAGATCGGTGTAGCCATTTTCTTTAAGTGTTTTAGCTATATTTCTTTTCTTTTTTAGATCGTCTTGTTTTGAGTACATTGTTTCCGCTTTATCGTACAAGTGTTATCATTCCTGTGTAAAAGTACATCCAAGAATGACTTTTGTGTTCCAATTCCATTGTGAATTTTGTGGAGGGTGGGCGGCTAATTAGATGATCTAGGAATTCATATAGATTATGCTTTCCGTGTTGCGAATCTACGAAGGTAGCGTCTACGTAACGAAGCCACATCCTTGGTTTTTCCGTGAATTCAGATATCGCTTGGTCTTTAGTCTTCCATATATATGTATATATATTATATATATATATATATGGAAGACTAAAGACCAAGTATATATGGTATTTTCGCTGTATACCTGGGTTCTTCTTTTCCGGTTACCCTTTCCCTGTTTAGGTTAGGTGTTAGATCGGTGTAGCCATTTTCTTTAAGTGTTTTAGCTATATTTCTTTTCTTTTTCTAGATCGTCTTGTTTTGCGTACATTGTTTCCGCTTTATCGTACAAGTGTTATCATTCCTGTGTAAAAGTACATCCAAGAATGGCTTTTGGGTTCCAATTCCATTGTGAATTTTGTGGAGGGTGGGCGGCTAATTAGATGATCTAGGAATTCATATAGCTTATGCTTGCCGTGTTGCGAATCTACGAAGGTATCGTCTACGTAACGAAGCCACATCCTTGGTTTTTCCGTGAATTCAGATATCGCTTGGTCTTTAGTCTTCCATATATATATATATATATATATATATATATATATATATATATATATATATATATATATATATATATATACATACATTTTTTATGTCTGGTACTTCGCAAGAGAAGTCATTGAATTCTTTTTCTCTAAAGTACTTTGTAATGACCAGTTAGGTTTTGAATTATAATTCTGCAAAGTCGGTCTTGACGTCTGTTAAAGAAAAGTATCCTTTCCAATGGGCAACAAGCTAAACTTTGCCAATCTTCTCGTGTTTTATACTTTTCAAAATCCTGATATTTTGTAATATTAATGTTTAGAAAGTGATCCAGCTTAATCAAGTCGGTTTTAACCTCTTATTGATCGTCCATATTTAGGTCTTATATAATTTTTTTTTGATGCAATAGTTTATCAAGCTAATTAATTAGTAGCACATGAAATAATGCAAAGCAATTTCTTTCTCTTTTCAAACATAAGTGTGACACTTTACACAATAAAACGGTGTTTTTTGTATACATTTTGGAAGTCTACACCGTTGCCGCCCTTCTTTCTCAACTACCCAATGTCCTATTCCATCGTTTCCAACATCAAATTGTGGAATCGGTTTTGTTGGACCTTTTTTCTTTTTCTGTTCAAATTCTCAACGATCAGGGGAACTTAGCTCCCCCTGAAATTGTAGAAAGAGTCACAAAAATAAGTGGAAATTTATTGCCATCAATGTCAAAGGAACGATATGAACATGCATGTAAACGATTCATGGACTGGAAAGTGAAAAACAAAATGAACTCCTTTTATGAGAGTGTTAGAGATTTACTTTGTTGAGTTCAGTACCAAATACAGATCCAGTACTCTGTGGTCCATATATTCTGTGCTCCGTGAAACGCTAGAAGCAAAACATGATGTCAACATCGCTACTTATTGCAAATTAAGAGCTCTGTTGAAGAAAGAATCAGTTAGTTACGTCGCAAAAAATCCAACGTCCTATTCGGTGACAACATTAAAACATTTCTTGAAACAGCTTCGGATGAATTAATTCTATTTGTTAATAAAGGTATGTAAACATGGCTTTCAAGTTTAATTCTTCTAACTAAAGTTTACATTTTTAAACCGCCCTAATTTTTGGAATTTGTGGAAAGGTGAACTCTACAATGTTAAACTTGGGGTCCTCAAAGACGTGAACTCAGCCTTAATAATCGATGTCATTACTGACAATTTTTATATGATTTCTCAACTATCAAAAAGGAAAATGCACAAACCAATTTGTAGGCATCAATACATTTGGTAGGTTGGTTCAAGACATCGCTAAATTTTTGAAGCTACCTAACCCAGAAACTTACGCAGGACACTCGTACAGAAGAACATCAGCAACAATTGTCGCCAACAAAACAGGTGATCTTCTGGATCTGAAACACTATGGGGGATGGCAATCCAGCGGAACTGCTGAATGTTATGTAAATGATTCGATTAGTGCGAAGATATAAATCTCTAAACACATTACAGAAGTTGCAGGATTCTCTCATGTATCTTACGCCAGCCAACCACCGCATTATGTGAAACTACACCAGCAGCTCCAGAAAATAATTGTCTGGTACGAATAAAGTTCAAAACTTCTTATCAACTAAAGAACATAAAATGATCAACAACCGTCTTCAAACACCAATTTAGTTTCAAAATTGTAGTAACCTTACCATAAATTTTAATTAAAAAAATAAATACTAAATCTGCGTTTTTTTGTAGTTGTCGGAAAAGTATCGTCGACAACACGTGTTGAAAATTCTATTTCACCCTCGTTTGCGTAATTCTGCAAACTCGTGTGAGATATTTTTATTTTCAACGCAATATAGTCTGTGGAACGTTGGGAAATTTCGAAACTGGAGATACTAGAGCCCAAAATATATCGATTGAACCGAACATACCTTAGTCCAAATATTGATAGGTAAAAAGATACAGGGTGTCAAAATTGTAATTTTATTTTCCATTTGTCCTTATTGCTTGAGAAGTTTTTTAGATTTTTGCATGAAACTTGGTATATGGGGGTTTTTGGTATGAGAAATAAGATTCTGCCCTTAATTTTGGTCAGACCTGTAGAGGACCTGTCAGAAAATTTTTACGCCACCCTGTATGCAATAATTGATCGAAAAATCTTAATCTCTAATCCTTTCTTAACAAAAAAGATGTACTTGTTAGGATTGTTTAAGTTTAATAGTTTCTGAGAGTTTTGCTTTTAAACGTATCAATGCATTTTGAATTCAGTGTACTCCATATTTTTTAACGTAAATCAAGTTACTCTGAAAAACATCCGCATAGTGTTGTTATGGCTTCTGATGGTTATTATAAGATTACCTTCAGTGTCACTAATAATCATCAGTTAAAATTTTGTTCTAAACTTAAAACGTTATGGAGTATACGTTTGTTGAATAATGCTGACATGCATTTAATGTACGGATTGGCCCGATTCAATGCTTTAGAATGAAAAGATTCATACATTACAAAAAGAATTACAGTTTTATTAGAAACTATTTAAAAAATGGGCATACTGAGTAAAATAGAAACTTTAAAGGAAACTATTAACTAAAGAATAACTACACAAATTGTTCAAAATGAGCACCACCTTACCTAATGCACTCCCGAGCACGACGAACTAGTGATTGTTGCATCACCCAAAATATTTGAACGTTATTCTTTATTTTCTGGGCATGGTGGAAAATTCTTTGCCGTAGTTCATTCTTGGTTTCCACGGGAGTATCATAAACACGTTGTTTCAATTCACGCCAGAAGAAGAAATACAAAGGATTTAAATCCAGTACTCTAGGCGGCCAGGACACAGGTCCTGATCGGCCTATCCGTCGGTCTGGATATACTCTATTTAAATGCTCTCTAACTAATAAGCTAAAATGAGGTGGAGCACCATCGTGCATAAACCACATGTTCATGCGTGTTTGCAATGGAAGATCTTCTAACAGATTGGGTAATTGTTCTTCAAGAAATTCTAAACATCTTTGGCTATTTAGTCTAGGTGGTAACTCAACAGGTCCTATTACATAATGTCCAATTATTCCTGCCCATAAATTAACTTGAAGTTGTGCTTGATGCCGGGTTTGTCTTATACCGTGAGGGCTATCGTCCGCATAAATGTGTAAATTATGCGAGTTGATGGGCCCGTCCCTACGAAATCCTGCTTCGTCCGAAAATAATATTAAGCCAGTGAATTCATTATCTTGGTTAAACATCTCTAAGAGCCATGTAGAAAACTATACTCTTGCAGGGTAGTCATCCACGCTTAAACCTTGTACCTTTTGAATGTGGTATGGATGCAGCAGTTCCTCTCGAAAAATGCTGTTTACTGTACATTTTGAAACCTGTAATTCGTGTGCTACATTCCTAATACTAATTATAAGATCTGCAGCGACAACATCCAGAACATTTTCTTGCAATTCAACTGTACGTATAGTTCTGGGAACTCCACCATGTTGGCCCGTATTTGGCATAAAACTACCTACAAAAAGTTAATATTAAATGTAATTTCACATCCCTTTACTGTTTAAGATAATAAATGTTTCTTACCATTTTTTCGTAACCGCTGATCAATATGTTGGAAAGTCTTTGAATTTGGCAATTGTCTATTGGGAAATCTTTCGGCGTACAATATTCAAGCTCTTAAAGCATTAGATCGTGCCAACCGATACATTAAATGCATATCAGCATATTAGACAAACGTACACTCCATAACGTTTTAAGTTTAGAACAAAATTTCTAACTGATAATTATTAGTGACACTGAAGGTAATAATAAACATTAGAAACCATAGCAACACTATGCGGATGTTTTTCAGCGTAACTTGATTTATGTTAAACAATATGTAGTACACTGAATTCAAAATGCATTGATACGTTTAAAAGCAAATATCTCGGAAACTATTAAATTTGAACACTCCTAGCAAGTACATCTTTTTGTTGAGAAAGGATGAGAGTTTAAGATTTTTCGATCAATTATTGCGCACAGGGTGGTGCAAAGATTTTCTGAGAGGTTATTTACTAAAATAATGCTGTACGTGGCGCCATCTATAAGTCTGGCCAAAATTAAGGGCACCAAAAACCTCCATATACTGAGTTTCACACAAAAATCTAAAAAACCTCTCAATCAATAAGGAAAAATAGAAAATAAAATTACAACTTTGACACCCTGTATCTTTTTACCTATCAATATTTGGACTGAGGTATATTCGGTTCAATCGATATATTTTGGGCTCTAGTATCTCCAGTTTCAAAATTTCCTAACCTTTCACAGTCACCCTGTATACAATGTGCTATTACTGATCTGGATGAGTATGAATTAAAACTTTCAAATGAGGTGTAATATAAAAAAATGCTGTTAATCTTTTCCTAAAAAACTAAATATCACCTGTGCTCTAAATACAGGAATGTAAATATTGATAACGAGCGCGTATTGAATGGGGAAATGAAATGATGCTTAGCACTGTATGGATGATAAAACAAGTTAGAAAAAAGGAACCTTTTTAAACCACATTGCACAAAATCTACGTGATGCATTTAAATGTAAAAAAAAACGAGTGCTGTAAAGAAACAGAAACAAACCCTTTTTAAACGTAATTTGGCCGACCCTTCACAAGATTTGTTAATAAATTGCAGAAATCAATAATGTAAGAAAATGCGGTCCTATGTTAAAATCAATTAGCATTCGAGCTGTCATCCTCTAACAATTATACAAACTTAAGGAATATGTGATATAACGTTGCATTTTAATACAAACGTATTTGAACTGGCTGGTTACGATTTGATTATGTCCAAATATTCTTTGCTTTTAATTCTGATTATTCCTATCAAAGAAATATTTATGCAAGTTACTAGAGAACAAATTTATAATACGTTGCCAACAATCTAGTTAATCTAATTGGAAAATCTACGCTTGTAAAGTTGCACAGTAATTTAATGTTCTATCAACCTAAGACAAAGGCGAATATATTCTAGATAATATGATGCTTCAAAACGTATTCATTCGCTATGCATGCACATAAAGTCATGCTTTGCATATAACACAAAAAATTAAAAATCTTCAATAGGTCCACATTTATTAACTGAATCTTGAATTCTCTGCTACAAATCAAATTTATTAAAATAATAAACGTAATTAATGGTTTATCACGCTATACAATTAATAACAATTCCGCTGAATGTACGAGAAATATTGCGAGTTGATCGCATTCTGTATACGGAATGCTGCTGGTTTGTAACTTATAGCCTATTGATCAGCAATTATAGTAACCCTATAAAAATATTGGCTTCATAAATCAGAACATGTATTAATCCTATAATTCATTTGGGAAAAAATGTAGGGTGAATGTTGATAAAATATTTCCTTTGACTCGTCAGGAGATTACAACGACAGTCATAAATTTTTCTCTATGAATTTTAATGTAAAAACATTGAAGAAAGATAAATCCCTATTGTCATCATGTGAAATATTGCACTGAAATTGGAAAATCGTGAACATATTCTGAATACCATAGCAGGTGTTAAAGGAATTGTCAGTTTATAATTTAGAATACGCGAAGCCATATTGATTGGTTAATTTTTAGAAATTTATTGAAAGGCATTAGTTTAAATGCCCCAAATTGAAGTATTGATCTTTAAGGGATCAAATTTAGTTTAAGAACACTAAGATTCAGTCTTGTTAAGAAGATGTGATCCTGACTATAGTAAAGGACCTGCCAGAAGCAGCTACAGCACGGCATGCTTCTTACTTAGAATTGTCAATATAAATCTTTTGAAATTGACATACGACACCTAATACTACAAAATAAAAATACCCTACCGTATAGATTTTTTGTTTTATTTTTTCCATTTAGTAATCTCATTTTTTTGTACGTAACTTAAAATGTATTTAGTTGTTTAATTAAAATGTAATATGTATTGCTTTCATAATCGGTCTATAATTCAAAGTTTTAGGTAATTTAATATTCAAGTTAAGTATGTTAAGATTATAATGTAGTTTCATATTCCTTTTTCACTAATGTTTCTTAAGTAACTAAGCACGTAATGTCTTAAAATTGTAATAATGTAGAACACGCTTATGACTTCTGATGTATTATCGTCAACTCACCGTGTTCTGTCTTGTGTGTGTTCGCATTTTAATGCGTATGTTTTATATTATCCGATTTCGTCCTGCTTTAAACTTATAGTGCTTTACCTACCGAGATGGAAAGCATGTAATGAAAATCCAGTGGAAAATTGTAAGGAAAATGTCCATCGAGGTTATGTATCTTGCAAAATGGCGTCATTTGTATTTTAATTTAACAAGTGTTTACCAAGGTTAATTTGGCAAAATTCTGTTTGAACGCAATTCTTTTTAATTTTAGTTTAGCCGTCTAAAAACGAATTTTATACTTTAGTCCTGATTAGAGTTGTAATACCGGGTGGGCGTCTACTGCGTGGACGGAGGATTGCTCCTTAACTATTAGAGATACCAAAACCAATTTGGGTGTGGTAATACACGATCATTGGACTTACATTCTAAAAATATTTAAGTATATACAGGGTGGTTGACAAAAATATGCCAACCCAAACCTGTGCTTTTTTGAATGGAACACCCTGTATATTTTTACATGTTTGGATTCACTGTTACATTTAGAATAAAAGTATAGAATGTTGTATCTGTATCACTAACCGTTCTGCAGATATCGTCACTTCCGTACCAAAATAGAGTTAACTTTGGGACCACGATGTTAGCGTTGTTACCACGATTTTGTAAATCTGTTTATACTACCGAATAGTCTACTAACAAACAATCGGGGAAATTTTTCGAAAACATGTAAAACTGTACAGAATGATTAACTTACGGGAAATGTAATTTTTCTCATTTGTTTCAAATGCAACACCCTGTATATTTTTTCACATTTCGATTCCCCGTGAAAAGCTAGTTGATAATAGGTTTCATAGCCATAAGACGGGCCCTTCTTGAGATATTGATGCTTTTACGTAAAAAACAAAACAAATCAGGTAGGATAGCCGCTCGTAATAAAGAGGAACAATTGCATCGATTGTTTTTACGTTTGTGTAATCATTAAAATATTGTTCCATTAGTTTGTGTGTTTTTGGATTGTCGTTTTGTCAATTTTGGTATAAAATGAATTTTTTCAAAGAAGAAATGGTCGATATGATCTTTATTTACGGCGAAGCTCAAAGAAATTCTTCGTTGGCTACCCGTTTGTTCTGTGAACGATACCCATAGAGAATACAGCCGCGGAAAGAATCGTTTATGAATGTAGCTGAGAGATTTATAAATTCTGGAAGTGTGTGTTACCCCAAGCGTGCAAAAACAAACCCAAATGATGAAATTGACTTTCAACTTGTGGCATCTCTTGTAGAAAATCCCCAAATTAATACCAGAGAGCTAAGTACACATCTAGACCTAATTAAAATACAGTTCGCAGGTTTATTAAAAAAAACAAATTGCATCCTTATCATATCGAGCAACATCAAGCTTTAAGTGAAATAGGTTTTCAAAATCGTGAATCTTTCTGCCAATGGGTAACTACTAAAGCCAATAAAGAACCCAATTTTGTTAATAACATTCTATTTACGGATTATTATAAATTAGTATCTACTTTTCACGGGGAATCGAAATGTGAAAAAATATACAGGTTGTTGCATTTGAAAAAATTGAGAAAAATTACATTTCGCGTAAGTTAATCATTCTGTATAGATTTACATGTTTTCGAAAAATTTCCCACTATTATTAATAGTCGGAGGTATAAACAGATTTACAAAATCGTGGTGACAACGCTCGCGTCGTACTTTCAAAGTTAACTCTATTTTGGTACTAAAGTGACTGTATCTGCAGAACGGTTAGTGATACAGCTACCAATTTCTATGCTTTTATTCTAAATGTAACAGTGAATCAAAAAAATGCAAAAATATACAGGATGTTCCATTAAAAAACAGGTTTTGGGTTGCCGTATTTTTGTCAATCACCCTGTATATACCTAAATATTTTTGGAATGTATTTCCATTGATCGTGTATTACCACACCAGTAATACACGATCATTGGAAATACATTCCAAAAATATTTAGGTTTTGATATCTCTAATAGTTAAGGAGAAATCCTCCGTCCACGCAGTAGACATGAATATTTAATCTTCGAAGTCGTCAAATAATGAAAACCTATAAGACAACTTTAAAAACTTTAAAAATTAAACTTATATGCTTAGGGGTATAAATGATTCCTAGGTGTAGAAGTACTGCCTAGTTTTGCGGTGACAGTATCACTATGATATAAAGTACATATATATATATATATATATATATATATATATATATATATATATATATATATAAGTTAGAGAACCAATCCACTTGTATCAAAACAGTTTAAGAGTTATACGAGGAAACCAAAAAGTTCAATTTTCGATTTTTGCCAGTAATAAGTTTATTTTTGAAAATATCAAAAATGATACAGGAAATTTTTAGCTACCTCAAGAAGAAGCTAGATTCTCTCTACAACGTTTCATATCTTTAAGAATATCATCAACTTTTTTTTTCAAACACGGATCTGTATTTTATTTTTTTTTTTTGGAGAATTTGTAAAGCAGAATACAACTATGTAGCACAATTGGCCATTTTACGAGGTCTTGTTTAACAAATAACCATCATCAATAAAAGTTATGAGAAAATGTTACTTTAAATTTGTAGAAACAACTGAATTATACACTAATATCAATCAACAATTATATCAAATGTTCAAATTGACGTCCATTGTTTTTAATGGTCAGCCTACATCTACTTAAATAAGATTTATAAGAAATTATCATTTCTGGAGAAATACTTTCATACGCTTGTTTAATTTTTCGGTCGAGATCTCGCGTAGAAGTTGCGAAGGCTTTGCCTTTTATGAAGCCCCAGATAAAAAATCCAGAATTGTTAGATCTGGTGAACGGACTGGCCAAGAAATTGACCCATTATTTCAGATCCACTTATTTGGGAAAAGATATATAGGTAATCTCTAACAATAGCGGCGTTATATGGAGGAACCCCATCTTGCTGAAAATACATCATGTTTATACGAGTACTCAACGGTATGTCATCTACATAATCCTGAAATGTTATCTCTTAAAACTATAAGTATAATGATAAAAATGAGGACCAATAATTTTACCATCTAACACTTCTATGTTGCTTGTTTCTCTCAATCCAATAAAAGCTATGAGAAAATATTATTTTAGATTTGTAGAAACAACTGAATTATACACTAATATCAATTGACCCCCATTGTTTTTAATGGACAGCTTACATCTACTTAAACAAGATGTATAACAGTAATTATTATTTAATTTTCTCAATTTAGTCTAATACCTTTTTTGATGATACCCTGTAACAAAAAGTTTATTACTTATTAGATAAAAACGTTGACTGATAAATTGAACTCAATGGTAAACATTTATCTGGTTTTGTATTATTTACTAATCCAAAATACAGAGGATGAGTTCCCTATTCACTGCGATTGTTTGTAATTTGTAATTTCTAACTGCTTCCTTAAATTATACTATTTTCAAATTTATTTATAATTGTTCAAATAATAATCTTGATTCTGCGTAAAATTCAATGTACTGTCTATTTTTAATAGCAAGGTGAATTTCTAGTGTGCTTTAATTTTATAAAACCTGCATATCAACTTATTTATTAAATGAATCGAACATGTTGCTATTAAATAAAGAAAACATAGTGGCCTATGCTATGGCCGCTGTTTAATACTATTTGACAGTTACTTAGCTTGTTTTTATACGCAAAATGCAGCATAAATCCTCTAGTTGCAAGAAATAGTTATGCTGAAATGTACCCAGGTCGGAGAATACCTACCATTAGGTTATTACCAAAATTGGAAAGGAAATTACGAGAAAATAGAGCATTTCAAAAGAAATATTTCATAAGCAAACAACGTTTTGGGTTAGTGCTATAGGTACAGAGTATTTTGAAATAAATTCGTAACCATTCTTTGTTCATTTTTAGGATTTACCCATTACAAACATGGACTAAAAGGTGGATGTTCAATTCGGAAAGCTTCTAACTAATTTGGATTTAGTTTTGGTTCAGTAAGGAGAATTCTAAAAAGAAATGATTGTAATCCATACAAAGTAAGAAAAGTACACCATTTATACCTACCTGATTACCAAAGAAGAAAACGATTTTGTCATTGGATTAGAAAAAATTCGGAAATGGGAAATATCTCTGAAAAATATTGTGGTCTGATGAATCTATGTTCGCAAATAATTTACAGTTCAATAGGAAGCTAATGTTGAATCAACTAAAATTTTTCTGTATCATTTTTGGATGTTTTCAAAATTAAACTTATTACTGGCAAAAATCGGCAATTGAACTGATTGGTTTTCCTCGTGTAACTCTTACACTAAAAAACATTTAAAGCATATTCTGATACAAGTGGATTGGTTCCCTAAAACAGCAACTTTTTCGTCATTCAACCTATCTCGTATCTCTTACGCTTTCAGAAATTACAATGTTGGTACCTTTTAAAAGGACCCGCCTGTATATATACACACACTATATATATTATATATATATATATATATATATATATATATATATATATATATATATTGTCTTTAGGTCTTTCATTACTGTTCGCCTTCAGAAAGGTAGTTATAATTGGTTAAAAATGGTGCTTATCGGTGTGTAAATTTTTTGGAAGCATAAAGTTAGTTAACCGTGTGGTTTTGGCTGTAATAACGATCAGTATTTAGTCACATATTTATAAATAGGAAGTTGCCTTTTGTGAGGTATTCTTTGAAGAGTGTCTACGTAGAAATTTAGAGGAGTCGGTCTCTATCGAACCGACACCTGTAGGATCATTCTCACCACATTTCCTATCGTAGTACAGAGGAACGAGAGTTCTCTAAGTCGTTCATTGTTGGAACGTGGAGCTCATTAAGGTAAACTCCTACATTTTATAGTTCGTTCTTTATTGTTTGTGTGGAGGATTAATACGCTTGATTTAGTGTGTTTATACTGTTGTATAAATGCCCTTCCGGCAACTCATAGACAGGCGTACTCATCCCCAAAAGTTCTTAGTTACTAACATGACTTTCACTTGTTTATTTTTGTGTACGAAGGTTTATTTTCCGAAGATTTGTCAAAATTTACGTTCCCGATATTATTATTACTTCCGCTGTTTTTTAGTGTTTATTTTGAAACAAATGGCTACGTTACCCTAACAACCAAGTAAATTCTAATTTTTTTATTTAAACAAAAATCCAATTAAACAACATGAAAAAATTGTCGGGGGTAATACCATAAGAGCCTGTGTTTATCCGGACAAACGTTCATTTTAAACGAAATCTTTGTTGCTTGGTAATTGACGAGAGCAAATAACATGGTAAAATCGCGCACCGAAGGTGGAGCGATTTTATCAGTCGTATTATCTAAAAGCAACAAAGCTTGACTTTAATCAAAATGAAAGTTTGTCCTGGGAATAAACACACACTCGAATAGTATTTGGTAAGACAATTTAATGAATCATTAAATTAAGATTAATGAACTATATTTTAAGCGTTACTGGTAGAATTTAACTATCGTTACAATGGAAAAAACAACATGTAGTTTATCTGCTTGCAAACATACCTACCAGCAGTTTATCCGATGTCGAAGTTGTATTTCTTCTGGTCTACAAATCTAGTTTGTAATCGTTTGCCCTCGTTGAGCTACCAGAATCGAAGTTCAAAAGACGTCACTACTTTGTGAATAACTGAAAAACGAGTTGTAGCCGGTTATAACATTTATTTGGGTAATAATGTAAAATAAAACGAACTCTAAACAGGAAATAATAAAATAAACAAACTAAACTAAATATTGAATTAAATAAGTGAATTGAAAACTAAATTCGATTCTGGTGATCCCTGTATTGGAATCCTAGGGGACGCCGCTGTCTTTAGAGTTGCCCTCTGTGGATACCACTGTAAAATGCGAAATTAAAACAGGTGTTCTATGCACACATATACAATCTTCCATAAACAAAATATTAGTTGTAATTAATAAGCGCAATAAGTGTAATGAATGTGGGTGTTACGTGTTCAGAATTATACTGGAATGATGAATCGGTGAGTGTTGTCTTTGCATGTATTCTATATAATGTTTAATATGAGATAAGAAACGTCTGTTCTGTCATGAGTTCTTGTTTTAATTAAACAATTTGAAATCAAGATAGTAATTACATATCTCGTGATGTATGTGAATGTATGTAGTTGATGCGACAGATATATGTAAGGGAATGTGTATAGATGGATGGAAGTAATCGGGGGTCCAGGTATTATTATGGTGCTTCGTTTAGTAGAATTATATAAATAAGGAGCCTGCGTGGAGGACGGATAATTGCGCCACCAAGAAGACTATACACGAATGGGGTATTTACAGCTAAAGGAGGGTTGTTAGACGGTTAATATAAGTTAAGATAAGGGATATAGGATGCGGTAATTCAGGGGATATTAATTTAACAACAAGGGGTTGACTAGACTGGATTGTAAGGGTACAAGGGTGATAATAATTGATAAGGTGTCGAGTATGTAAGTGTAAGAATAAATCTGTGTAACTTTCTCTGTGTGTCTGTTGGATGCCAGGGGATTTAGTATTTATAGTTAAATGGGCTGGAGTGAAAAAGGAGTGGACAACTGATAACATTTTTTAACAATGATAGGACAGTTGTGGAAATAACTAGGAAAGAAGTTTTGATAGAAAATTTATTTCTAGAATAGGAAATTTGTAAAGGATTTGCAGGATCATTACACATCACCCTTACCCGGCGTGAGTAAAGGAGGTATGGTTGTCGGATTACTCATAAATCCATATTCTATGGCATCACCCTCCTGAATTCGCTATTTGATAAGCGGATGTTCTGCCGATCTGAGATGCTTAGAAGCGTTATCCCAATGTCTGGTGTATTACTGGTAGTGCGAGCTGATATCTCTAGTTCTAGGGCGTCTAGATCACGTACCATCTGCCATAAGAGAGAAGGAGTGCTTGGCGTAAAAGAAAGATCATTGGGTTTCAGCAGGTTGAGGGAAAGTTACCAACTAGGTAGCGGAGAGGATGGCAACGGCGGTAGAACTGGAGAACTGGCTGGAAGAGGAATTTCAGAGATTGGATCACTATATGGTTGTGTTTGTACAGAAGAGTATGGTTTGGAGTGACGATAGGGACTTAATACGATTAGTTTGTAGGGTACGGGCACAGGAGGAAGTTTTTCTGTACTTGGAGCTTGGTAGGCGTGTAGCTGCCAGGGCCGGATGGTGAGGCGGCGATGACGATTGGCTATGGTGATACGAGTTGGTGCCATCGGAAAAGTCTGACTGGCGTGGAAATTCCATTTATTTACTCTTTCTGTCTCCGAAGTCGGTTTATGGTGGCGGTATCTATCGTTTCCGGAGGGGGAATTCTGCGCCGACGCTCTTGCTACCCTTGTCTTCTTCCTGACTGGATCACGAATCTCTACAATTAGAGGTGAGATAATTTTCTTTATAAAACATAGCCGGTGAATCTGGGTGCTAACTTGGCGTTGAAGTCGTTGATTTTACTAATAAGATAATCAGTACGTTTATAGACCAACTCACCAATTTGTGGACGATATGGGCGACGTTGGAGATCGTAGCCTTGTTTCTGAGTGTCGGAGCGCTAATGTGTCCCGAGCGAGCTGTCTCAAATATTCCATCCTTTTCGTGTATCGGGTGTGTTCCTTATTGGTTAGAAGTGGTGTAGTGGTCGTGATGCGCTGGTATAGATGTGTAGCTCCAGGTGGATCAAGTTCTCTTCCCAGATTGAGCAGAGCTGGGGAGAATCCTGTTGAGGAGTGGGCTAACGAGTTAATAGCAAAAGCTACTTCTGGTAAGTGTAAATCCCATTCTTTCTGGCCCTTTCCAGTGAATTGTGCTATCATAGTACCTATTACCTTATTGGCTCGTTCCACTGAGTTGTCCTAGGGAGTGGTGTTGGGCGGTGTATAATACCGAATTCTTCTAGGGCATCTTTGATCAGACGAACACACGGATGGTGTACTGTGGACCGTTGTCTGTGAGTTTATACTGGCAGCCAAATCGAAAAACTACTGGCCTGAAGAATGGATGGGCTAGTTGTCTGGCGGAGAGGTTTTAGTTCAACCCACTTAGTTATGCAGTCCTGGAACAACAAGAGGACCGTGTGATCTTTCTTGATATGGGTCAAGAGGCCTATTAGGTCGGCACTGAATACTTGCCATGGATGTCCTGTTTTATAGAAATACACCTCGTCAGTCGGTTTCTGAGTGGATGACTTAAAATTGAGACAGGTAGGTTATTTCTTTGTATGCTTGATTACATGCCCCTTCATTCCACGCCAGTAGTAATGTCGGTATATACGTGACCGGTACCTAGATGACCAGCAGTGGTCGCATCGTAGCATTTGCTCAGGATGGATTGTATTTGGTTCTTGGGGACGCACATTTTCCACCTGCTGTGAACTCCAGCTTCGATTTACCTGGCGAGGAATCTGGAAATTGTTTATACAAATAACCATTTTGTATTTTAAAGAGGGTACGATCAGCGGGATTCTGTTTCCCTAATCAATATTAAATTTTAAAAACCCAAAATTTTCGGGAAAAAACATTTTATTTCCGGGGGTTATTTGGGGAAATTGGGGGGGAATTTAAAGTAACCCAATTGGAAAATTCCATTTTTTCGAAAATTTTTCCAAAAAATTTTTTCATCAAATGGGGGCCCAAAAGGGTTTTTTTTCCAAAATTTTGGAAAATGGCTTTTGTCAACTGTTAAGCCTTTGGTAAAATGCAAATTGGTTTTAATTTGAGCCAAGGAAACTTTAGGTACGTTTGGGATTAATGAAAGGTGTTATTTTAAAATTTAAAAGTTTAGGCCGCCTTGTGCAATTTCATGGAAACCATTTATTTTTAGATTCTGTACCCTGTAAGTTTCTTTAAATATTTTATTATTATAAATTAATATTATTGGAAGGCTAAGCGCGAATTTTTTATATTAACTTTAACTTCAGCTTTAAATTCATTGTTGGGAAACTATTGTGTAGTTAAATTAATTTATTTTTGGTTTTTTTTCTTGATTTCAATTCAATTGAGAATGGTTTTGGTTGCAATCCTAGGTTCAGATTTGCCAATTGCGGTGTATTATAATGAACATTTTCGGGTTGCAATTTATTCGAAATTCCGGATGAATTTAAATTGTGGGTGGACCGCGTCTTGTAAATTTTGTGTTACTTTATTTGGAATTTTATTACTTGCGGTAATGAATTTTAAAAGGTTAATAATATTACTGTTTTGTAATGGTGCAACCTTATTTTAATGGATATTATTTTTTGTTTTTGATTTGGTATTCCTATTGCTTTCACTGATTTTTTGCAATTATTTTATTTGGATTTAAATATTGTTATGGGAGTTTTATTCAAGTAACATTGGTTGCATTTGGGTTCCTCGGTATTAAGTTGTGGTTGTTTGGTTTTATTTATTTGGGAATTAATTTTATTTTCGATTTAATATAAATTTCGTGTCCATTAACAAATTTACGCTGAACGCCTATGAGGTAACTTTCGTCGTAGAAATTTGGAAGTTCTTCAAATGGAATAATAAGACTTGTTTCAAGGCTAAAATTACTTGCGGATAATAAGAGTGGAAATTGGAATTTTAAATTGTAGTTATAAATTTTAAATGTCAAAATGTTCTTATGGCGTATTGTCTTGAATTTTACGAAATTGAAGATGATTATATTTGAAATTTTATGGAACCATTATTATGTAAATTTATATTTTAACTCTATTCGATACATAGTTACGTTTTCTGTTATTTATTGTATATCAGATGTTACTATTGAGTTCTAAGGAATTTTTATTTTTTACTTGTAAAAGGCTACTATTTGAAACTATTATCAATTGAATAATTGTTTTGAGGAGTTACAATTTGATCTGAATGTAATTACGAAAGTTAAATTTTAGAAGTGACGAACCTTTGAATAACTCAAAGCGTTAAATGCTATAGAACTTTAATATGTAGATTACAATTGTGCTAACGTTTTGATATCTTTAGCAATGATGAATTTTTAAATAATTCTTTAACGAAGTACATTATTTAAAGTTATAATTTGAGTGTATTTTGTTTTGAGTTAGACATGTAAGCTCATCTGAAACTATTGCTTAATCCGTATTCAATGTTTTATCAAGATGTCTTTAGACATATATTTATAAATATTTATTGATAGTATGACATTTATGTCTTTACTAATGAATAGGCTACGTAAGTTTAATGTGATTAGTTTAATAATTGAATTGATTTATGACATTTATGAAATACAGATTTAATTGTTAGAGTATTACATTTGCAATAATTTTGCTATCATTAAATGTTTAATTAGCATTTTGAAATTAAAGTGGTTATAATAGTTACGTGCAAAGTATTTTAGTAATAGTGGGATATTTTATCATTAAATGTCATTCGCAAATGATAAATTTATTCGACTTAGTATTACAAATTTTGTGATAAGAATTTTTCTAAAATTAATGTCTTCTATTAAACCTCATGATTTGTTTAATTAATGTAAAACTAATTGTAGGCAAGTTTTATCATATTATCGATTTGGTTTAAATCAATTTAATCAAATCAAGTATAATTTGTGCTCATGTTATGTCAATTATACATTTTGAATTTGTTTAATGTAGCTATTTGTAAGTTTATATAAATTTATACTTACATTGTTTGTCTTATTCAATGTACTTATGAATTCTATGATTTTAAGTGTCTTAAAATGTTAATAATTATTGCTAATTCATCTGTTTAATTATTATATAATAATTTATATGTATATTTTTTGAATTTTAAATATTGCTTATTATTTGCTATTAATTCAAAGCACATTAAAAATATTTTGAACTCAATTGCTAATTATTTCTGCACAATTTAAGTTTGATACATGATTTGAATGTTTATAATTATTTTTATAATAAACTAGCATTAATTGATTAGTGTATTATTTAGAACAAACTTTTTTTGTTTGTTTCTGAATATTTTAAATAACTTCTTAAGATACGTGCAGTTACATTTATAACTTCCAATAGTAATTTTTAATTTGATTAAGAAATACTTAATTTGGTGTTTAAATGTATATTTGACTATACATATATCCTTTTATACTACTTGTTGTAGTTAAATACAATTCGTTTTCATTGCTTGGTATGAATATAACATTTTATTCATTTGGTATTAGCTGAGAAATAGCGCATATTTTTAGTGTTATTTCATAGCTGGAATAATCTGTATATGTTTTGATATTTGGGTTTAATACTTTGAGTTTTGAATTATTACATATATTAAATTATTAGAGTAAATATTGATTTTACAATAATATTTAAATATTTATACGTTTTGAATTTTCTTACGTTCTAATTAAACAATTATTTACATAATTATATTTTTATAACATTAACAACTAACAATTAATTTAAATTACACTTATATGAATAATCACCTGATGTAATCGTCTCCTATGTTATACATGTTAACGATTTAAAATTCTAGTAAAAATGCTTATAATGTGTTTAAATTATGTAGTCAGTTAAGAAGATTTGATAAAAATTACAGTAAACAAATAAAATACACTATACTATTAAATTTTATTTTGGTTATATTAAGTTAACTGTTTCAAGTGTACTAAATATCAAATATGTTTAAATTGCATAGAGTAATATCATTTTTAACTTTTTTGCCTTTGTCGCCAGTTAACAGTAGAACTGTACATTTAAACAATTACAAATGATCATTTAAATTAGTCTGTGATTCGAGTAAACTTAGACTACATTAACCATACTTGAAAAAATACATTATACAATTATTTAAGTATATTAGTAATTTTGTAAGGATATTATACTTTGTTTGAATTTAATTTAAGATATTTAGATAATGTTAATACGAAAATTCTGCGTTTGATAACATTCTATGCAGTCAACAAGTGTTTTAGAATTAAAAACAGACTGTAATTATTTATGCTTAGAGAAATGTTTCATAGTTTACCACACATGATATACTATTCGTAATGAAAAAATTGCGATTTTCATATTGTGTTAATTTGTTTAAAGCAAATGTTGTGTTAAGCTTAGCAAATTAAAGTCATCATAAATTTAAGTCCGTACTAAGATTGTAACATGTAAAAGTTTATAAATTTGACTTAACTATTCTGGAAAAGAATCGACTCATTACAGAACGTACATCTGATTACATATTGAATTGTAGTAAAAATGAAAATTTAAATGCATTAGTATTTATATGCACTATTGCGTTTGCAATCAAGCCTACATCTAAATTAAACATTCTATTAGATGAAATCAATCTGATTACAATTTATCACACGTTTCATAAAAGATTAAGTTTGATTTGATAAGAATTGCATATAGTTACATATTAAAACTAAAATTGTTAGCATACAAGAAAATTTCGACTGGTCGACTTTGCACACGTATGGTGAATAAAATTGTTAAAAATATAAGGGAAATTGATATTAAAATTAAGGTTCATATAACTGAAGTCATACTACATTACTAACTTGGTACAAAACAAGATTCAAATGCTAATGTGGCTTATTTGTTGAATCGAAATTTTATCTTTGAACTTTATAATTAGACCACAATTAAATCATGTATAAATGTCGAACGTCAAATGATGTTCTATCAGAATCGGGCAATGTAATTATCTTCGTCACTCAAAGTATTTGCAGCATTGGGAGTAATCCATAAATGATGCAAATTAACTTCGAAATTTCTTAATCAGTTCATAGAGAATGGCGTGTATTAAAAAGTGCAAATTTCACCATAATTTGAAAAGATTAATCGTTTCATCCATAATAGTCATTGAAGATATAGTTCCATGTCTAAAACATTGTGAAAGATGGTATGCACGGAAAGATACCAGTTATCTAAAAGCAATTTATTGATACCATTTCATTGAATGCTAAGTCGATTCGATGAAATTACTGAAAATTAATTGGACATGTTAAAAGAAGCTGAAACATTGTTAATATGATTCTACCGATAAGATCTCCATAGGAAACAAACTTTGATACATTTGAAAATTTTAAAAACAATAATTTCGGATATAAAATTTTAAATTGGATAAATAAGAGTTTTACAATTGATAAAATGGGTTTTAATGAAAAATCTATGTGATCTGAATGAATATATAATAGGTGTTAAATGAAATATTTTAATCGCTGAGAATTTCAAACAAAGTTTATTCACAAATTTTATTGGATAAACAAAAATTAAGATATTATCTTAATGTTAATTGCAATAGTAATTAATTTTAAATTTTATAAAACTTAAATTTCGATTTTTAATCTCTGTATTAATTCAAAAATATTTGTAATGAACTTTAAATAATTTAAATTATTCAAAAGTAGATCTTAGTTAATACAAATAAATTGTAATATTATTTAAACTTTTGAATACTATTTATCGTATTTGTTAAAATTTTATAAGAAGTTTTGTATATCGATAAATTCAATAGTCAAAATTGAAGTTACAATTCTTCAAAAGATCAATGTTTGTAAAATAAGTAATTAAAAATTTAATTTCGATAAAGTTAAAGTTATATTAAAATCAAATTTGGGAAATCAAGTCCAGGTTTGCATGAGTCTGTTTGAACCATAAGGGAAGTTCTCAAATTTACTCTAGTTAACTTTGCATTCAATGTCAATTTGAAATGACAAAATTATGTAATATTAATTTGAAATAAGCAAGTTGAACAGTTTTAAATAATAAGAAAAACTGCAATTTAGTAATTATGGACAAAATACTTGACTCGAAAATGTAAATTTTGAAATTCAATACACTCTATGATATTAATAAAATACTGTCAAGGAACAAATAAATTGAAGATTGAAAATAGAATCAATATAATACTACGGGCAAAAATCTGTACTCAAATAAGTAAAATAGTAAAATAAATACGAACAAGTATTTACAATAATTACTTAACGCATTCCAATGGTGATAACACTTTTACTTTCGGCGGACAGTCAGTCGTTATCCGAATTATTTAGTATGGGCGAAGCGGTAAACGACGGAGGCACTATCGTGGTAAAAATTAGGTTTCTCAGGCGCCAATCTAGGCAAATGGTGATATAGATGCCTAAATTACTCTTCGCGGGGGATTAAAAGGTAAAAGCGGTCCGAGTAGCGTCGGTTTGCCAGAGTCTCCGAAGATTTACAGTGGTGACAGTCCTCAGGTCTCCTGTCTTTGTGGAGTCGGAATGATGCGGTCCCAGTAGTATGAATTTCAAAAAATTACTAGTTGTGTCAAAAAATAATTCCTGATACAGGGGTCTGAACAGTTCTGTTAACCGGATAATAATAAAAAACTAGCTATTTGTAGATTAACCCACAAAACAGTTAGCCAAATGGTAAAATAAACAAGAATCTTGGTCTCAATTAAA